>BGPR01000343.1:509630-521815 GCA_013235015.1 Araneus ventricosus | reverse complement strand
TACTTGTGTATTTATTCCTTATTATTTTATTTAGCGTTAATATGGTTTTAGTTTTTTTACTTGTGTTTACTTTTCTACTCAGTTATATGTTTGGATTTTATACGTTATATTTTATTTATGTTATATATTTATAATCTACTTGTTTTATATTGTAGTGTTTATTTTATATGATTATATCAAGTTCTATGATGTATATTGTCTTCTTATGTTATATGTTGTATATAATTAAATTTCAAGACTCGGATGAAATAAATTATTGTTTTCAGCCTGGAATCGTCAGGAAAAATGAAAATGATGTTGCCGATTCCCGATGGATGGAATACTGGTAAGGATCCTACAAAACTATGCAGTGTAGACAAAGGACAATTTAAAAAAAAAATCACTTGTGGATGCTTAATTTCTGTAATGATTAAAAAAGAACAATTCATCGTAAAGAATCCTTTCCGATATGTAATTCTAAAGGCTTGCTTAATACTTAAGATTTTTTTATTATAATATATTTAATTTGCTTAAAAAAGTAGTTAGATTAAAAATTGCTACCAACTTTCAAAAATATTTTAAAGATTGATCATTAGTAAAGTAAGATTCTTCATTTTTAATGCTCTTTGAATATGAATCATTAGCAGCACCTAAATCTACAATTATTTATTAATTTATGAAATTTATTAATCGAAAAATTAAATTTCATTTAAGCGATTTCAAAACCCAATTACTTGTTTTCGTATTTCCATCTTATTTCACAAGGATCGTAATTTATTTTTAAAGACATAATTAAATTTCTATATCCCAATATTGATTAATCATATCATTTGAAACATCAACTTCAATTTTGCTTTCTGCATATCATATTGAGTTTTGTGTTATCGTGTTCACATACACTGGATGAACGGGTAGACAGACAGAGATAGACAGTCTTTCCTTCGGTATATATATATATATATATATATATATATATATATAAACCCCTATTGACAAGGCAGCCTACAGCATTAATATGCAAGAAATTTTATCTTTACATTAGATACGGAACTTCTCAGAAACCTTTAAACAGTGTAAATCCAAATCATCACTATTAAGAAAAATTCTCAGCCTTAAACAAAAAAATTGATACCAAATATAAATAACAACCTTCGTATGTTGTCATCTATCCTAAGTTCCATAAACAGCCTATTAAATTTAGATACATTACTTGACATGAACACCTATATGTATAAACCTGGAATAATCTCGAAATATCTCTAAACAATAATCCAGCAAATAACTGAACGTAGCATGCCCTGATGAGCATCTATACGCTTTTACCGATTAACTACAGTCTCTCCATTTTATTTTAACATTTTTTGACTTTCATGATATTGATATATTTTTCACAAATCTTCTTGAATTGCAGCATTTTTGCGCATTCGTTGCGTTTGTGTTATATTTTTCTATATTATTTTATCTTCCCCTTTTATATATATATTCCGCTTTCGGCTTTTTCATGACATTGATATATATATACTTAAGGTGGTTTAAAAAGTAGAATTTCATCAAAATCTTGTTGTCGAGTTTCTTGTCGATTATACTTTCTGTACTTTGCTATTCTATATATTACTATAAACGCTTCATCGTAACAATCAAATTATTTTAAAACTAATAAAAAAGATGGTTAAAGCAAACCACTGATCCACAAAGTTAAAGGACACAAACTGGTTTATTTTGGATCCTTTTATCACATGAAATAACGCTCATGAAGGATTTATACTTTCTTCTTGGAGGTGAATCAATGTCTTATTTCATACCTATTGCTCCTAATGCAAAATACAAATGTTATACTGAATATGTTAAACAGATTCACTCGATATGCAACATAATTTAGCAATTTCCACAAACAAAACGGCATTGAATATTTAATCATCTCCTGGTCGTGTTCTGTCCAGGTGAATTTCTATTTCTGTCGCAGCTACGAATCCATTGATAAAGGAAACTGGTCCCGGAGGAATAGCGTACTATTTCACTATTAATTAATCACATTTGTTAATTAATTAGTTTAAATATATCCACGCAGCGAAATCTTGGCATTTGATGTCTCTTTGACAATCTCCCACTTACTGTTTAAGAGAGAGAGGGTGACGAGTTCATGAGCGAGTTTCTCCCCATCTCTCAGTCGATAACCACATTCTCTGGTAACATTTCTCTCCCCTTAAAATACATGCGCTCTAGCAGATTAAACTTTCTTTAAAGCCTTGTGAAGACACTTGCTCGCTAAACTTCATTAGATTGCGTCCCAAATCAGAAAAAATCTTCAAAGTTTCAAATTAAATGCCTTTTCATCAACAGAGAAATTGGAGGAGAGCTTAATCTTTCCTGAATTTATAATAAAATAGTAATATTTTTCATCAGTTATTGATCTCCGGAATATAAAATATAAGATTCTGTTCATGAAGCATGCTAATATGTCCTTTTTATGATTTTTCTCAGACCTATTTTATTTTATTTTGTTCGAAGTGAATTTATATAAAGCAGCTTCTCTAATTGCGAATTCAATAATACGTAGCACATGCATTTAAAATCCTTCACAAACAATGATATATATAATTCGTTTTTATTATGTCGTTTTCGCATGCACTTGAAAGATGCACAAGAATGATTCCCCATAAGTGCTTTTCATCAGATTTAGAGAGAAGTAATATGTCGATATTCAACGAAAGGTCGATGTCGAAATTTTTGACTAATATAGTACTATTTCTATGTATTTTTTGCAATATAAATAATGGTTGAATTGATGCAGACGATGGAAACTCATCTCCTTCATATGAAGATGTAGAGAAGGAAATAAAAAAATGCAATATCTTGTGGCATAAAAATTCCAAACTGTCTATAAATGCAAACCGACTGAGAGATCTTTTGTGGAATGCACTCAACGTGGTTTTCCGGCAGGAAACATTGTAAAAAACTTCCAGACGAACTCTTTTAAGTTGTCTTTGGAAACAACTCAACCGAGCAGGGAATTTCATGTTGGGTGAATTTTCAACTTCAACGAAATCATGTTTCGTGTGTCAATCAAAGAGCTTGCCAAACAAGTTTAAAAAAAGTTTTTTCAAAACGCACTTTTATTAACGTACTGAAATATAGAATTTTTTTATTTGAATAATTTTCTTTTCAATGTTTAATTTTTAATTCATAATTTTTTTATATTTTGGAATTTTGAAATAATAACAAATTTTATATAATAAGCAAAATTCGAAGTGGGTCAACAAAAGCATATGGTAAAAATTGGAATCATTTCCAATTTTCATTTTAAGGTTTAATTGTTTCGCAAAACATTATAAAAAATTTTCAAATGAGGCATTTTTTCAAAATGAAGCAGTGCATTGCACTCATAAGTAGCTTGCTGCGCGGTGGGTTTGCAATGAGTTTTGCTTAAACTTTTTTGCTTTGCAAACCGCACACACGTAAGTATAGTTTAGAAGAGTGAATTCGAAATTGTTGAAATGGTAGTTACTTTTAGTAGTTAGTTTTATGGAATTTCATTTTTATTTGCTACATTGAATATATTCCCGACAGATTTTATGATAGTGTAACAATAACAACGTGAAGCAATTATCTGACAATCTCTAACCGTCATTTGCTGATTTAGAAATTATAGGAAAGTAAAAGATTTCGAATTCTGTTTATTCGAAATCTTATACTTTTGATAATAAAAGTTCCGCCCTTTTATGATGTTGAAATATTTTAAAATGATATAATATTAAATATTTTTTAAAGTTATACAGGTCATGAAACTCAGTATTACGGTTTCTGCATAAGCAGCATCTTTTTCGCTAGAGAGAATTAAAATTCAAGCATTTTGAATAATTCATGCTTTATTCCTGAACTGGAAGTTTTCTAGATGGACATTCACTGAGGATGATGTACGATTCCGATTTGTGAATACGAAAGCTCGCATTTCTTTTATTTGCGTTTTCTCAGAAATTTCAGAGAGTATTCGAGGCAGAAATTGAAATAAGAGGATCGTGTATAAGTAAAGCTGCTTTTCCTTCAAAGAATAAATAAAAGAAAAAGTTTTTCCTGTTCTTTTAGCATTACGACCTTTCAGTTATGCAAAGCTAAGCTTAATATCTTATTTTTTCCATATCATTATATTAAAAATGGTTAAGAAGTAGTTCAATTAAATAATTGCAGTTTTCACACAACCATAACTTAACAAAATATTTTTTAAATTTTTGGCTAATGAATGAAATCAATCATTGTTATCCTTAATTTTTTTATTTATGGCTTAATGCTTTTAATTACAAAAATGAGACCACTTTACTCATAATCATGTCAATTCACTTAGAAAACATTGCGCCTACTGCATTTCCTGTTCGTATACACAGAACAGCAATAGATAACGTGCCAGTTATCTACATAAGGACAGTTACATTCGCTGCGCATGTCCCTTTTCCTCCTTTTCTACGCATGCGTGAACTTATTGTCGAGACAATATTAGCTGGTTTAGACGACATGCGCAGTTACATTTTTCGACATCATCAGAAGAATGTGAATAAACTGGCGTAAATATTTTCGAGAAATTACACGCAAGTCCTCACTATAGCACACGTTCAGCGGGAAGCAGTAAATGCAAATCACATTTTCTCTCTATTCGTACCTCTTAAGCCTAGCAATACTTTTTTCTTCTATTTCAGTTTCGCCCTTATGTTCAAAGAATTATAATCTATTTTATTTTTACACGTGCTGTGATTTTTGCGTGATATTTCTATACATTGAAGAATTATTTTATTTTTATTTAGTATTTCATATATAACATAAAGCGTTTTTTCCTCTTCAATTTGGCATTTCATGCATAACTCAAGGTTTTTCTTCGTATTTTTGCACTTCACACACAAAGCGAAATTTTTCTTTCTGTTCTTGTAATTTATTTTTTTGTGTTCATAAGATAATTTTTCTTCACTTTTTATACTTCACATAGAGTGATTTTTGTATATAAAGTTAAACTACATCTACGGGGACATTCAACATGGACAGGTGGAGTGTTGCAATAAGCTACTCAAACGATGTAAGCATTCAATGCGAACCAGGATAAAACACCAGATTTTCCTGAATATCTTAACTAAGTTTAAAAACTCAACTACTTCTGTCAAGCAAGGACTCATATGACCCCTACTATTTGCATATAAAGTTTAATAGTCTGATAAAGAAAGAAAACGGATTTTAAACTATACTCTACAGAAGCTAAATATACTGATCTCGTAGCGTATTTAAATAAATAAGAAATGAAAATTCAACTAGATTAGTAACAGAAAAAGAAGAATTGGTATCTCTATTTTTACTAAAGTTGCTACCGAGTTTAAATATGACTTGGAATTCTTCTCGAAGTAATTTGAAACTTTTCGAATACAGACGAAGTTTGGTTTGCTGAGCAAGAAACACAACTTTTCTATATTTGAAAACTAAAAAGATTTCAGAATTTGTACATCTTTCAGATATTTAAAATCAAGACAATTCCCTAAATTCTCTATAAGCGGGAAGCAGTAAATAGGAATAGCAGTAATAATTATCCTAAGGAATCAAAATTTAATTAAATTAATCGATTGAATGATATACTATATGCCCAAAAGTTTCCGGACACTTTCAGATTTTCACATTTTTTAGAATTTCTCCAGAAAAGTTTAACTAACTGCCATTAAACTTCGACCATGTGAAGGATAGACTGTAACTCACATTTTACATTGAAGATTCGGTCCTGAGACCAATTAGGGGACCGTCTACAAACTGATGAAGACAAAAACTGTTTTGGCCCACCCCGCTTCACAGAATACTGATAACAAGATGAAACTTTCAGAAATATTTCAGTTATGTGCATATTATTTATAGGAATTTTCGTAAACTCAGCACAAATATTTGGGAAGATATAAAGGTTTTCTTAAAAAATCCAAAATTTTCCCGCCTGTTTTTTTGCTTATAGCATGCAGAGTTTTCTGTTATATTATACGAAACTTACAGAAAAAATGACAATATGTTAGAGAAGCATTTTTTTAAAATTCAAAGAAATTTTTGAATATTACAAGAAATATGTGCATTTTTAGTAAATAATGATTTACTGAGCATGCGCAAAACATAACGTAATTTTTCTTTCTCAACTTTAAAGCCAGATATATAGGACAACTTATATAAAAAAAATTCAGTTCAATATCATTAGTATTCAGAATGATATCGGCATTACAACGAGCAGAATTTTAGCTCCTGTCGAAGAGAAGTTAAAAGATGAGGGTTTGTACACAAATTGATATTTTTTAAACTTATATCTTTGAATAATTATATTGAATTGTATAGTGGTTAGAATTTGCTGAATACCCATGAAAACTTATCAATTACGTGCATAACTTAAATTCCAGCTAATTAGGCACTACAAATAACAAAACTTCTATACTTTAACTATATTATTTACATGATTATTAACAAGTTACATATTGTTACAATTGTACGGCCAAACGATATTTTTAAATATACTTCTTTTATGGCCAAACGATTTTTATCTAATTTCTTTTCTTAAAATATTTTAAAAATTCTACAAATATATTTTTTTCATTTGTTACAAATATTACAAGTGTTCACAGGTATTCAGCAAATTCTAACCACTATGGAATTCAATATAACTATTCCAAGATATAAGTTTAAAAAATATCAATTTGTGTACAACCCCTCATCTTTCAGCTTCTTTTCGACAGGAGCTAAAATTCTGCTCGTTGTAATGCCGATATCTTTCTAATGATATTCAACTGAATTTATTATATGAGTTGCCTTATATATCTGGCTTTAAAGATGTGAAAGAAAAATAACGTTATGTTTTGCGTATGCGCATTAAAACATTATTTACTAAAAATGCTCATATTTCCTGTAATATTCAGAAAAAAAATTTTAAAAATTCTTCTCTATCTTATTTTTACTTTTTCTGTAAGTTTCGTTTTATATAACAGAAAACTCTGCATGTTAAAAGCAAAAATCAGGCGGGAAAATTTGGGATTTTTTAAAAAAAACCTTTATACCTTCCCAAATATTTGAGCTGAGTATATGAAAATTCCAGTAAATATTATGCACATTAAACATAGCCATTTCTTAAAGTTTCATTTTGCTATCAGTATTCTGTGAAGCGGGATGGGCCAAAACAGTTTTTGTCTTCATCAGTTTGTAGACGGTCCCCTAATTGCTCTCAGGACCGAATCTTCAATGTAAAATGTGAGTTACAGTCTATTCTTAACATGGTCGAAGTGTGAAGGCAGTCAGTTAATCCTTTCCGGAGAAATTCTAAAAAATGTGAAAATCTGAAAGTGTCCGGATTCTTTTGGGCATATAGCGTATTTACGTTATGGAAATATGAAACTAGTGTTTTGCCATCTAGAATACGTAAGTGCAAAAAATTTCAAAATTATGTTCATCAGGCGATGGGCGAAAAATCAATTACAAAATTCGGATGTACGCTATTACAAATCAATTACAATAAAAGGTTACAAACTTCTAGAAGGGGAAGGTACACCTTGACGATTCGGAATCATATAGGTCACAAACGCTTGTAGATGCGGTCGATGGCGTTGCACGTGCGAGGGATCCCCAAAGAGACTCTTCATTTCATACACTGACGGTAGTAGAATGGCTGATTGTACGAAAGCGGAGCTCGCGGATATGCATCTGGCGTACGGGGCTGCGGAGTGCAATGGGCGAGCCGCACAGCGCTTGTACGCGTAACCATATCCGATGAGACGTATGATTCCGAGTCGTTCTAGGTGTCTCTTACCCCTCCTAGACATTTGGAACACTGGTGCTAAAACCCGCTGTATATAGAGAAAATTTTTAAAAAACATATGTTGGATTTTTATCACATAATGAAATATATATAAATTCACACAATCTCCGCCCCACTCTTTAATTTCGTATTTTTAAATATGGTATACCCATTTTTATTGGTATGAGTCAAGATGACCCATTAAATGATTTTACAGTTTGTTATTTTTAACATACAAAATTGTGTCTTGCATAAAGAGTTGTCTTATAAAAATCTAAAAACAACTGAGGAATAATTTTTCATGTTCAATCTTGTCGATTTATTTAATTAGTTGCATACAAAATTTATTATTTCTATGACGCAACTGAATGTGGTTAGAATGTTGCAAGATGGAAAAACATTTGTACTAAATATAATAAAGATGCCAACAGAAAAATATTTCAAAAATAGTTATATGTAAAAAAATGTTTTCAGTAAATAATCAGATTAAGATTGTTTTTTTCTCTAATTTTTTAATAAAATCTCATTTTGATGTGCGAGTCAAATTGGCTTATTTCAGTAAAAGTAGGTAAATTATCAACAGTCGAAAATATAGTGTTAAAAGTTACACAATTTTCTTCCTTTATCTGAGTTGCAATGCGTATGTAAAACTTGCTCACAATAAAAGTGCATAGAATATTTTCATTCGACTTAGACAGAAATGAGCATATTGAAATAATATTTGTGAATATGAGGTATTTTTTTTCATTTTCTTTGTACAGTGAAAGAAATTCAGAGCTGAAAATGTACCTCGCCGCTTTCATACATCTAATCGCAAATTTTATGCAGATCTAAAATATTAGTACAAAGATCACATACCAAATTTCTTCTATCTAGGCTCTCAGCATTTTTTAGTTATCTTGTTCACAGATAGACATAATTTAAATAAAATAATTTCTTTTAACTCAAGGAGTTTTATGATGCGAAAATTTACTAAATTCTGAAGACACTTTTTTTTACGAATACACGACTTTCACTATAGCTATTATTTCCATATGCCCCGTATATACGTGACTGTCACTCGTATTCACTGCTCAGTCCCGTATTAATATTTGTCCCGTTCTCTCCCTAGAAAAGGTTGTCAGTGGGTCAAATGGGGTAATTTTCATTTGTCAGTATAATTTTAAAATGGCTTGCGCTCAATTTTATAATAATGTGAAAGAAGAAATTGAAATCAACTTTAAAATATGACCGGGCTGAAAAAGATGAGCCTTTTTTATTACTCTACGTGTTCATTTTATTAGATTTCTCAAACTTTATTGATCAGAGTAAAATAAACTATTACCTACACATTAAGCACTTGAACGTCCCATATCAATAATGGCAACCTATAGCCACCTTGCACGCCAGAAAGTAAAAGAGAGATCTAGCTGAAAAGAATTTTTTCAACGTTGACCTGCCGAAAAGCAATCTCTTCTACCCCACAGAGACACGAGAGCCATTTTTAAAATTCTCTAAGCAAGGAGGCGGAGAATTTTTCTTCCTTCACTTTCAGGAAAGTTCGGCATTTTGGTCATTTTTAAAGTTTTTGGACATAAAAAGCGTATACAAGGCTTGTCGTTCTGTCTCTTCAAAAAGTCCGATCTTCTTTATCAATTTTTTGAAGCTTTGCAGTTCACCTTGAGCAGTTTAACAGAAAGAGGGGAGTTCAGTTTTTTTGAAAGAAATAAGTAAAAATGGGAATATATCTATAAGTAGCTTTATTAATTTCTGCATCTATCATATGGTGATCACATATTTGTTCTCATTCGTTATATTTATATAGTCCATCTGCGGAAGAATACAGACATTTTTAATTTTTTTTAATATCCTCATCTCTCTTCAGAATAAATATTTTAACTCTGTTTTCCACGACAAGAAACATTTTTTATGAACTTCCACTAAACGGACGTTTTCGTTAATCTGGCAGTCGTCTGGTCTGATATCTTCCGGATTACTGAGAGATTACACTGTATTATTTCATTCAATCTTCGCAGTGGTATCTTTAATGCTCCTCTCTCTGTTCAGATGTGTAAAACACAAACCAGAGAGTGAATTTTTTACTAAACCTGTTTCATGCACTTTAATTATTGCTGTTAGAGACAGGTAGGCTTGACTTATAATCTTATTACGAAAAGTCTGCTACTAGATGATAAGTTATGTACAGAAACTTCCTGGCCCTTATGTAGAAATTTGGCGAATGATAGAGCAATCCAATAACATCAGAAATGGCGAACGCTAAAAATCATTTATTGGGACGAACACACTTTAAGAACATATTTACAGTTACATTTTCACCTCACGGAGTGGGGCCCGGAGTAAGAGAGCCAAATTGCCATGTGTGTCCCAGACTGGATGAAGGACACATAGTAAAGACAAGTATATATAACTCTGCTAACATATAATAGATCAGCTTACAGTGAACTTAGATGCGAAGTGAAGTGATTAGCTCAAAGCAATGACGCAAAACATTGAGGAAAGACTGCTTCGAATCTTATAGTAAAAAGTACGAGAGACATACGAATTTAGAAATGAATGTAAATTATTTTCATTCATTTTCATAACTTAAATACAGAATTTCCTAACAATTCCTTATTCCATTTCTTACATTATAACTTTGATTAAACTTTATCTAATTTTTTAAATTTCCTTTTTCTTTTTATAACAGAATCATTCGTGTTCGTTAGCATTATTAGTCAGTCTAATTTAAATTAATACGATTTTTTAAAATTTGTAAGATAGTTATTTAATTCTCCTTAAGTTATTTATTGGATATTATTGTGGGCGTCGGGGATGGCCTACAAAACAAAACTTCTTTAAATGAAAAGATTTAATGATGATTTAAAATGACAATTAGATGACTAGTAAAGATGAAATAATTAGTTATTTACAGATGATAAACACAAGAACACAAAGAAATAATCGTTGCATAAGCCTACATCTTCTCGTCGTTAGAAGCGTCTTTTGGAGCAGGCATCATTTTCGAACATCGCGTCTCGATGTCAGAGCGTCAACTGACAAGTTCTGCTTAGATCCCCTAGAGGCGCCACGCAATTGGCGGGAATGACGGGAGCTACCGTCAGTCTGGCACCACATTATTTTTTATAAGTCAGCTAATAAATGAGAACACAAAAGTGTCGGGAAAACCTTTACGCTGAAATGAATGCAGTATTCAGCATGATGCATGCTTATAAACTTGCCTTCGAATTCTCCACCTCCATGCTTTTAATAACACAAAGTTGCCACGTGCACACTTGAAAAAAAACTTCATGCTTAATAGGCTTTCTCTTTAGTATCATAACAGCCAAAATCTGAACAATAATGCATTCTATCCTTTCCACGGCAGTGACATCACATGACGCAACTTAACTGAGAAGATAAGCAGTTCTACAACCAAGTCCAGCTCCAGTATCATAATAAGCAAAAATCTCTTCTCAATCTCTGCATCATCATCGGTAATTGACGCAGTAAGAGTTCTTAACCGCCACTTGGACAAGACTAAATACACACAGAGTAAAACTATAGCATGTAATTTATTACTGTTTAAATGTAAATGAAGTTGAAATATATCAATCATTTTCAAATGCAATAAGATCATAACCCAGACTATTAACGTATCGTAATAATACACCTCATAGCATTTTGCGTGTCATTAACTTTAACTGTGTTTAACTAAATGCATGAAGGGGCACCGGAGGGTCACTTGCTCGAGAGCCACTTCCATGGAAATTCCATCACATACAGGCATGGTAGGCCCTAAATCTGTCAAGAATCAAACGCTTTCTTGCTGGTGTGCTTGGAGAGCCGGTTTCGCCTCAGGTGTCGTTATTGCCACCTAACCACGGTTTACTCCAAATAGCTCGTTTCTTGCTTCAGAAACGAACGTTAATAAGATAAATAAAACTTGACTATAAGTTTCTGGAGGCACTAGGTATTTCAAGTCAGAACTAAATGTCAGCGGTTGAAATCTAATAAGCGAAAAACAGCCGACGAGCATCTTTCCTTTATGTCTTCGTATGATTCAAGATTCAACTTGAAAAACTGCGTCGTTGAGGTGAAGACGCTCGGGGATTATTACATGATCAGAGGCAACAAACATTTGGCTGCAAATATTGCCTAGCCTTCAAACACTATTCCTGTGAGAAGGATTTTAAGACTCAAACCTTTTTTTCCATCAGAAAGTAAAAGTTTCGCTGAAAGGCACTCGTTTGGTTCTACAAATAATTAAAAGTTTTGGATTTTGGGTGGATTTAACTTCCGAGTCCCTTTCTCTCGGCGATATTGCGGTGGAAAGGAACAAATTTTCCTGGGCGTCCCCCAATAGGAGCGAGTGGTGATAACTTCATTTCGAGTTGACTGAATTCAATCCTTCTGATTCAATTTAGCCTCCATCAGCACACGGCTT
>BGPR01000343.1:492832-509620 GCA_013235015.1 Araneus ventricosus | reverse complement strand
ACTAGCTTGTGAAATAATTCGTGGATTTGAGGATTTACAACAGAATTTTTTGAAATATTCTGAATGACTCCACACAAGGGCATGTTTCTCTGACACCAAATTCTTCTGTCAAATTCTTCAATATTTGTAAGAAAGAGTTATGAAGAAAATCATATTAACTTAAAGCACTGCAACAAAATTTACCAAATTACTCTATGGAGTAATATTTGTTTATATATCTAATTGATAAATCCTTGCATATTTAATTTTCAAACAGGCCCTTTATTTTGCATAAAATGGGGTGGACAAAACTTTTTGTATCAAAGTAATATCGTGGAAAATTTTGTTGCCTGAAAGGAATCGTGTGAAAAAAAGGCTAAGAAGCTTTTATCCTGTATAACTAATCTGGGAAACGTAAGAAAGGCACAAAAAAAGAATGGACTTATTTGCAAACTGAGTAGAATTCTTTCGATGGCTTTTCATGCACATTGTAAGTTTTTACAAAATATTGTACTTGTAGATTATTTAGCACATTAACTGCCAAATTTATTTGAAGAAATCTAACAATCTTGCTTTACCCAGGTGCCAGCATGAAGTTCAGAGAGTATCATCGATACACCAGTATGAGATATTCCAGTCAGAACAGAAAAGGCGCTGAAGTAGCCGGCGGTCTCAAGGCGCCCAGGAAGAGTCACAGGCTAATTCTAACAGGCACATCTAATTCAAGAAAAGTTCTCTCAGATTTATTTAAGAGAAGCACCAATCACTTTTAAGTCTAGATAAACAAACTTTCAATTTTCGGTCCGCTCCCCAAACATCCTTGCCAATTCAATAAAACCTACACTAATCACTATCTAACCCTACTTGTCCATGAGGTACAGAGGATTTATCGGACGCTAATGATCGGTGCGGAAATGTCACGGTACGCAGTTGTCACAACACCAGATAACTATAGGTAATCATATATTACCTTCAGAAGCCTTCATTCTGATCACCAATGTTACAGACGAAACAAGTATTCATTTGTTGATCAGATTTCTCTGAATTTTTTTTTTTTGCTACTGAAGTTTATAATCATTATGTCAAATGAAAACACATAAAGTTATTTTTTTTCTTTCCGACTTGTATGAATCAAAAAGACCAACTTTGCATTCCAACAAAAAGGGAAAAAAATGGATGCTGAAATCATTAAAGCAAGCAGTTCGGAACTGATCAGAAATCTAGGAATCAATCAGAAATCAGTAATTATGTGCTTAATCTCTGATTGACACTCTTGAAAGACATATGACTAAAAAAAAATGATTTCATTTTTGTCTCGAAATCCAATCATTCAAAGATTAAAATCTTTTAAGAATTCGTCCATCCAACCATAAAGAGATATCCATCCAGAAAACATATCTAATAGCTCTTATATGCTTTCATATTGCTATTTAGAAAGTTAAATATTGAAATTACAAAGAAATATTTAAAATTTTAGATTTAATATTTCATTCATATTTCTATCTTATTACAGAGTTCTGTTTATTTTATTAGTTTTTAATTATTGTTTGTAACCAGTATATACATGTTACACTGGCGTTTGCCTTAGAAAATTCGAAGAACACAAGAAAGCATTGTGATAGCCACAGCGTACTTCTGTTTATTTTTAATCGATTTAGAGTTAGCCCCAACACTCACTAATGAAAAAGCATTAAAAATATAAAATTTTCTGAATAAAATAGAAATTTTCAGTTGATATTGAGCAACAAGAGGAACAGGATCATTGGAAAACCATTAAGTACTCCTTAAAACTTAATAATTCTTCTAAGACTATTGTATCATTACTCATCATAAATATTAATTCAAGCAAGGAATCGTCATTTTTCAATCTATTTGCTTCCCTTTCTTTTCTTCTCCAAGATTAAGCACACTTGTCTTGAGGGACTTAATGTGAATAAACAATCCTCCTTCCATCCGAATGATCGATGAGTCAAAAAGGCAGCGGCTGGGCTCTGCAAGAAAATGGTCGACCGTCATTTTTTTTCCGCTGATTGGGTTAAGGACTGAGATGTCACAAAGAAATCCCATTAGCGTTATTTTTAATTTCATCTTCGTTGCCTGCTGACAGATCGTGCCTCTTAATAGCATTAAGTCCTCTGACAAGGGCATGCATCCCACCTCCGCTGCAGCAAACGAGTATACTAATGTCGCATAAGGAGCTCCGTCTCTTGCTCTTCGTAATTAGGAAGTTGGAGATCAAAATTCTATATTTTATTTGTTTAAATTATCTTCAGAAACTGAATAAAAATTGAGATATTTTTGTTCATTTTTAAGCGAATTTTTTGGCCATCCATAGCAGTGTATTTCAATGAAATGTATACATATTTGTCATGTTTTCATCTATTTGCCCATCTTAAAGGCATACAAAGGCTGTTGGAGGGCTCAAAGTTTTCAACCATGGTTTTACAGCTAGGATGACAACAGAATTCAACCCATTATTTATGTAGCAATGTTTGCTTGCGTTCTGGTGTTAAGACATTTGCAAAAGGTAGAACTTTCTATGGAGCATTAATTACTGTTACTCATTATTAGACACCTAATTCGTGGTATATGTTATAATACGATGCTCCACTTTTTCCCAGAACGTCCAATGGTGTTGGTCCAACCAAAGTTCCAAGGCGGGGTAATTTGTCATTCGACTAAGTTTGAAAATTAAGAGCTTTGTTGCAAAATTACCCTTCTGTTGTCTTAAAACAAATCGTTAATCTAACTAAAATAAACTCCCACTGCAATGACCAGGAGGCGCACGAGATTACTGAAGTTGTGCCAAACATTAGTTTTTTTCCAAGCATAGAATCCCCGAAGAAAGCACTCAGGTATTCAATTTTCCTCAGAATCTGCACTGATTTTATTCGTTAAAACACGATTTGGCATGTTGTAAATGGTATGTAAATGTAATTGGCATCTTGTAGTTCCTCAAACATGGTGTAAATTCGAACTGTGACGGCCCAGTACAAGAGATAATAATTGTTTTCTGATGATAATCTTCATTTGAGAAGTAGCAAAAATTTTGCTCCTTTTTATTTGCGGAGCATGCAATTATATTTCTCCATTTCCCCTCTCTGCCACATTCACACAAGGAAAAGGTGTCAACTGTTTATGTTTGATACCCGTTTCAGTGTTTTTTTAAAAAAACACACACACACTTAAAATAGAGGACACAAATTGGTGATTTTCTGTTTGACACTCCGAGGACCTATATAAGAAAGAGTCAACTGCTGGTCCTCGGTTTTTATCCTTTTGGATGTCTGTGATTTCCTATGGGGTCTTCTTGCTAGACGGGCTGCTTCATGGCAGCTCATCTGCTTCCCGTGTGGCTTCGGCTTGAGCGGGATCTAAATCTTGTCTTATATCTGCTTGAGTAGCAATCTGCTTAAGTTCATCTTTCTTTGAGATAAGTCGAGAATCGAGCCAGCAGCATGAGGCACCCCATAATGGAACCAATTTTGCATATTCCGTAAGCATGTGTGATAATATGATTTATAATTAATCGTGTAGCTAAAAGCTAATTCGAAGGTTTTCATACTATTATACCCTATCGTATCCTGATTTTTTTCAATTGGTTTTTCATTTTTATTTTTGCAGTGTTTAGAAGATACCTTCCCATGGTGCTGAAGTTCCACTGTCACTAACAGCTCACAAACTTTTATACCTATACATACGATGATGGCAATGCATCTTTTCAAGGATTTTATTATAATATTATGAGCAAAATTCTATTCTAATATTAAGAGTGAATAACAAAATCATGGCGTCACTGAATGCTGAAAATCACCTACAACTTGAAATTCTTATCTTCAGTAGCATTATATCCAAGAATATTATAGAATCCTTCCATGTTATGTTTAAAATCATACTTGTTCAGGCCATGTGCTTTCAAAATAAAAAGAATTCTTTCGCTCTGTCCCCTAGGATTCCTATGAATGAATACATTTTTATCAATTTAATGAGTTGGCATACTACGTTGTAATTATTTTCTTATCTAACGTTAAGTTATGATGTTTAAATTAATCTGAAAAGGAATTGCGTCTTCTAAGGAACAAATTTTCAAATATAAGTACGCTTTTAAATGAGCACATTCTTTTTTTTTTGTTCTGTATAAAACTACCATCGATATAAAACTACCATAAAGAATATGTTTCATAAGCGGAATACATAAAAAGAAATCTCTGACACTATCTATCTTCTTCCAAGTGAAGGCTTATTTACTTTTAGTGTTCCAACAATTGACTGTCTATACAAGTGACCGCTATCAAAAGCAACTATTCGAAGAAGGATCGCCAGTAGCATCCTATCAAAACAACACAAATCTTCATCTTTCAGTGCAATATCTTCTTGATATTTTATTCCAAACCTTCTGAAAGCTTTGGATGTAACCTTATTTCAACACCACAAACCTATATTTTCCTCGACTATCCATTGATTGCATTTCCGAGTTTATCACCTTCTTCTGAGTGATAATAATGTAGTAAACAAAGGCATCGTGTTGGGAGGACGAAAAAGGAAGACATACTCCCCATTAGATCATGAAGGAGAGAGACGCTCTTTTTCTCCCCTCTTTCTTTTTTTCCTTTATCTGTAAGTATGGTGGCTAAGGGAAAGGATATGTTTGCTCTCTTCGGCTGGCCACGGTTGCCTATAAATTCTCGAAAAGGCAAGGGATGATTCGAAAAAAGTTTCTTTAAGAAGAGACATGTATGATCTATGAGCCGAATTTTTGAAATTTCTATCTTTCTCTCATCATCTTCTGTCGAAATGAACTTCTCTAATTGTATTATTTTCGAAAAAAATAATGCTGAATAATTAATGAATTTCTGGTACCTAGAAATACATTTCATTCTATTTCTAGGTACCAGACGTTAAACAGATACTTTTAACAATTGTAAGTAACAAGAGAGTGAGTAGAGGAGGTTGTAAAAAATAAGCTTATTATATGCATTCTTTGAAATCAAGTCTGAAACCGACGGTCTTTGGCAATCACAAAAAGAAATTAGTCGTTTATTATATCTTAAAACGAAGGATTTTGCAAATATATTAAAATAACTTGCCCATTTACTTTGAATCGTGACGTCTGAACTTCATAGCAATAAAGTGCTCAATCTAGTACTCAAGTTTACACTGATTCAAATTTCACTGAGTTAAATCAAGGAAAAATCACAAAACTGGCAATAACTAGGAATAAATATGCTGATCTCATTGAAACTGAGACAAATGTATAACACCATGCAAAGTGTTAAGTAACAAACAATTTTTTAACTAGCAAACGAATTAAGTTGACAAGCTGGACATATCGGTTTGGTATTAGAAAACTGTTTTCCATATTGCGTGTTGTTACCTCAAGCAGCAAACAGCGACGTTCGATGTTGTCCTTTATTAGGTTGGTGGAAAGCGAGAACTAGTATTCTTGCAAAGCTGCTCTAAGCACAGAAAGAATCTGATTAGGAGGAGGACTCGTCAACACATATCCTTACACCAGAGATTCCTTACCTTGGGGGTACGCGGCGGACCAGTTAGGGGCACGAGAATGTAATCTTGGTAAGGACGTATGAAAAGTGAAAGTTATGAAAGTCCGAAAGCCTACAGGAAAAGAGTGAGCACCCTGGAATAAAATGTCAAATAAAAAATACAAAGGTTATTAAGTTAATTCGAGAAGTTTGATTTTTAATCTAACCTATGTCTTTAACATAGTTTTTTTTTTAATTCTTGCGTGAAGAGATGGTTGGGGGAGGGGGAGAGAATGGAACGAAAGGGTGCTCAAAAATAAGAAGACTAATCAGGGGGTACGGGTGGAAATAAGGGTTGGGTACCATGCCTTAGACTATCTCACATCCGTGAAGAGGACAGATTGATGAGATTCAGATCGATCTGATCACTCCACGTGATGAAGTGTTAGTTCCTTTTATAATTTAGAATACTAATGTATAGGGTGTCTGAGAATTGTTAAACAAATTTCAAAAAATAATAATAATAAAAAGCTAATAATGTTGCAACTACGGTTTTTCTTTTAAATTAGAGCGCATTTAAAATGTTTTTTCAAATAGCTGGCGTACCATTACGACGTTCTAAATTTGCTACAGTGATAGATTTCCATACGAAATGGCTACCGTTCAGCAGAAACCGATGCGCGTTTTCTGGTTTCCTTTTTTAGTTTTTCTTGAATATATCAAAACCTATTCAGTTTTCAAATTCCAATTGATTTAACAAATTAAAGAGCGTAAAATTCCCTATTCCTTTTTCGTCTAGCTTTAATAGTTTTGCAGCTAATGGCTCTTGAAAACGGGACATTTCAGCAATTTACGACCACTTAGACCACAGTAACGACGCGTTACCTATATCAAAAAAAAACTTTTTTAAATGCGCTCTAATTTAAAAAAACCTTACTTGTAACATTATTGGTTTTTTTTTTAAATTATTTTTTGAAATGTGTCCAACAATTCTCGGATACCTTGTATTATACTGTTGATACGATTTGATTTGCTGAAATAATCTTCCACAAAATGAGCTATTAGTGGTCCAGCATTCTACTCATAGGATGAAATTATCACCTGTTGCACTGACATTAGAACGCACGTAAGCATCAATAATACCATCTCTAAATTATTGAGGAGTCACGGGGGAAGGTTTGCAGATTCATCTCAAGAGATATTGGAAGCACAATCTGGACACATTCGTGAGATGAACAACTTTCTATCAAAACTGCATGTTCCAAACTTCCCTGCAATGACGTGAAGAGAGCGGTTAACAAATAGTTCTTTAGTAAAGACCAATTTCGACAAGCATTCTGCGCGCAGTCGTCCTTCCGGTGACTCCATCAAAGAAATCTAATTTTTCCTTCAGCATGACTGAAAAATCTCTCATTAAATGCAGCTCTTGTATGCCCTTGATTGAACCTTCTGACACCGAATTTGTGGTTTGTAATACTTAAACAAGTCTACAAACTATTCAGATTTAAATAACTGGCCGTCTATGTCTAATAATAACCCGTCACGTACCTACGGTTAGTCCTCCATAGCAGCATGAGGTTTAATGGCGCAGTTTAGCCAAAAATGGCTCTTGCGCCATTAAACCTCAATCAACCAACCAACCAACCATAGCAGTAACCTGCAAATGATGCTCGAAGTCATTATATGGAATCAGCTTTTTTTTTCTTATACCACTATAAGGGAAACTAGGGATATTTGACCCTTCGTGATTTTCTCAGATTGTGAGATAATTGGCAATTTGTGGGTGTCATTTTTATTTGACCTTTTGTCATATGGTCTATTGGAGTGGATTTTCATTCCAATATGAAAAGCATTGTAATGGTGTGTAGGTAAATATGTTTTGGTAGTCTAAAAGTAAATTTTAACTTTTTCATTCCTCTGTGGATTGGAACTTTACTATTGAAGATATGATAAATTAAAATATGTTTGAGTTTTAAGCTTATTTCTAGCTATAATATGATAAACGTATTTTATGGAATATCTTAATTCTTAGTGGCTTAATTTTTAGATTATTTAGAAAAAGTCAAGTTAGAGATACTTGACCCTACCCAAAAGTTACTGCATCTTCGATTTCGTAGCCAACCGAAGCACATTGTACAGTTGGGATCAACGTCAGGTGTAGTGGAGTGTGTTGCCAATATGGCAACTCAAATATAGAGAATAATTATTTTAAAATAGTTTAAGTAATTATTTAATACATAAAATTTCTTTTAATGTGACAATTGCAAATAATTATTTTAGTAAGAATTTTAAAAAGAATTAAAATTTATTTTTCGATTTTTTTTTTCTCGTTTGCGAAAAAAATGATTTTTATTCATCTATTATTTTAATAAAAAATCTTTTTCTCGAACTACTTGTAATCGTTTGGTTTCTTTTAACATTCGCCACTGCGGTTGTGTTCATCTCTTTGTTAGTTTGAATTTTCTCGTAGAATATATTTTTATTTTCTTTGCTTATATTTTCATAAAAATATGAGAAGAACCGAGTAAGTCTATTCAGTTTTCTAATTTTTTGTTCTGTACAACAATTTTTTTAAATCTTTTATTTTCCCTTTTGGTGCTATTCTAATCTATTCCAATTTTTCCAACAAACCGGCAATTCTTCAATGCGCTAGTGACATTGATAGTCCCCAGTTCAATTGATAAAATTAATACAATATTTTATTTGTTTATTTAATTTTTAACTATTTGATTTAATTTAATGCATAGAATAAAAGGAAATATAGTATAATGCTAAGGTCAAGCAACCCTAGTTCCCCCTATTATTCACAAATAACACTTCAAGATGGCAGCAACACTATTTTAAATATTGTGGTTTGATTTAGCCCCTTTAATTCAACAATGTACTCCATTTAGTTTAATTTATCAACTAAAATTTTATTAATAACAGTTGCGTTTTATAAATGTCATATTATTAAATTTTTATTATTAGTTCCATTAATATTTTTTGCTAATTAATTTTGTACTTTTAACCTAATATCTGAATTTCGCGTACATCCAAATTATCGAAAGAATTTAAGTAAACTTTGCATGGAGGATCAAGTATCCCTACCACTAGGGCCAAGTCACCTTTGGAATACTTGACCCTAGATGATTTCATGAAATTCATGAAATATATTTATTGTGTGATTAAATGACATATCAATTTAGCATAAGTTTATTTGTCATTCTTAAAAACGTATCCTTTTATTATGCTAGCAAACGAAATTTTCGAGAAATTAAAACTAGGGTCAAGTGCCCCTAGTTTCCCCTATTATTCACAAATAACGCTTCATGATGGCAGTAGCACTATTTTTTGTGGTTTGATTTAACCCCTTTAATTCAACAATATACTCCATTTGGTCTAGATTAACAGCAACTCATTCAAAAAGAAACCAGATTTTTTATTTGTTTTTATTAAACGCTTTTACTAAGTTCGAAATGTTTTGTTGCAAGGTTGGAATTTTGTGATCGATTTTTAACTCACTTCTTAATGCAGTAGAGTTCTGAAATTTTGTATAGTTCTTGGGACAGTGCAATATTTTAATAATTTTAGAGCTCTCAATTATCAATTTTTTTCGTAGTTCAATAAAAATAAGTATATCCTATTATAGATATTTTCAATAAAATAATTTTTGGAATTAGTTCATGAAAAATTGATTCTAAGATCCCAAAATATTTATAATGCTGAATTATGTCATAAATTAGAGATTAATAAAAACTAGAAAATAAATAATATAATTTAAAAAAAAACGCTTTAACCAATGCATTAAAAAAGAAAAAAAATGTAAAAAATCTGGTGGTCAAAACAAAAATCGTTAAAGCGTGAGGCGCAGGTAGAAAAGCTGTAAGTAAATTAGAATTGCAATCACATTTATAATATATTGTATATGATGAATGTTTGATAACATTTCGTTTCTTATGATAATCATTGAGGTTTTATATTTTTCTCCTATTGTTTTCAGCGCCTCATGCTTTTATGATTTTTGTTTTGAACTCCAGATTTTTGAGAAAAAATTTTTTATTTCTTTTTTAATGCATTGGTAAAGCCGTTTTTTAAAAAGTTTTTCATATTTATTATATTTGATTTGACGCTTAAGTGCATGGTAAATCGTTTTTGTTCAAACATCTTCACTTTACGTGTTCGTGATAGCATATGTTAATTAATAAACCAACCCTTCATTCCTCCATATGAATGTATAGATTTGTCTCTTTTCAGTTGAAATCTATAAAGGCCCAATAATTGGAAATGATGACTGAATATTATTTTGTTTTCCTTTAAATCCATGCAAAATATAAATGGAACACGAGGAAAATATTTATTTACAAAATTCACTGTTTTCGAACTATGCACCTAAATATATGTGGTTTTATTTAGAAAACACCACTCAGATTGAATCAACACTGATGTAAAATATGCAAGAACTAAACGTTAGGTACAGAAATCGTGCTTTATCGTAGTTTAAAACCACTCATTAATTCTGTAGGACAGATTAATGAGTGGATAAGGCAGATAATTGACAGATGAATATTAAAATAAAAACTTAGAGAAAGAAAATCTCGATAAAATGAAATGCTTAAAACCCTCTTAATTATTTATAAATTTATTTCATAGATTTTCTTCTTTGATAATTTTTTTATTACGTAATGAATGAATCATTTTGGAATGTTAAGTAATGATTTTTGTTCTTTTAATTTTTTAAGCTTTTATTATATTATTGTTTCACAATCTTATAATTTATAAGTGAGGTTTCTTTTCTTTAATTGTTTTCATTGAAGTTACTGCTTTATGCTTATGTTACTGCTGCATAAGAGATTACATATATAGCAAATCTTAATGTAAAAAAATTCGATCAAAAGTTTATGTTCTTGAAAAAAAAGAGTTTTATGCAACTGTTTGATGAAGATATCGAAACCCTCAGTAAATTGTTGCCTACTTATCAATCCGATCTTGGATTGAAGCAGCAAATAAGTTTGTTTAGCATATCAAATAAAAAGCGCAAATGATAAATTTCGAATTGCATTTTTTTAACCTCATAAAGCAGCATAGCATGAAAGTAAAAACAACATTCTAAATTTTTTTTAAACTTGCCAATAAAATTAAAATGAAAAATAAAATAAAAATTTGGTATAAAAAAGATATTTGCAAAAAAATTAAATATTGCAAAATTAGTTAATTAAATTATTTAAATTTATTAAAAAGTTAGAATTCCGCCACTACAAAATAAAAGATCTTCTGAACGGGACTGAAAAATTCAAAGTCGCTCTTAAAATGCAATGGAATTATTGAGTCGGTAGTTTGGAAAGCAAATTTTATTTCAAGCACAATAAAAATATCTAATGATTTTTTTGTTCATTCACTAGAAGGGTAATAGCAGCGGGGCGGATGTGAACGACTCGAAATGGCTATTTCGGATAGGCGGGGAGAAGATTGCACGTTATTGTAGCCCCAAGAAGAGGCAAATTCCGTTGATCTCCTTTCATTTCCCCCTCACATCTTTAGAAAAACAAACTTTTATCAGCGTGAAATATAGGATCAGTTAAGAAAAAAGAATGGAGTAGGAATACCTTTCAAATAAACAAAAAATCGATTTATCATTTCAATCTCAGGAATCTCTGATATTATCAAAAAAGGCGCTGCCCGTTTCTGTATGCATTTATTTGATTGCATTGAATTGTCATTCAAAAGGAAAGGAGACGTGTGTCCCAAAAAATACCCCCTGTAGAAAGATATGGGATAAAATAATGGAAAATATTATGTTCGATGATAAGCTGAAATAAGGGGGCCACTGATGCCCCTTTTTTTTGGATATCTAAAAAATGATTTTACGATCGGAAATAATTAGAACTAATACACTATATTTATGCATTTGTTAATCTAATATAGGATTTCAATCTAGTTTTGGTCATAAATGAAATAATAAAATATTTATTACACATTTTTCGTAAAAATGGATTTGTATCAATCTGCCCCATACAACGGGTACATTGATACACACGGAAATATCTAAAATATTGATGGTTAATAGGTCTGGGATCAAAACAAAAGGTGTTTTATCAATAAACTTTATATTCCAAATCAAGGTTTAAAAGTTTAACAAAGCAACAAACTTTTATTTTAATCAAAATTTAACTTTTTTAATGAGACTGGAAAAGATGAAACAATAATGCCTCAGAAAATAATTTATCTCTACAAATAATAAAAGAGAATGTGAGTGTGTCTAAAAATGCTTTGAAGGGAGGGAATCTCAGCCTCGAAGCCGTTTTGGAAAATTTTAATTAATTAAATTTAATTAATCTAATTATTAAATTTAATTAATTGATTATGGGAAATTTTCGTGTTCTTCCTTGATGACTTACGAAAATAATATAGCACAAAAATAATTTTCATACCATCTGAAAATACAAAAAAAAATCTTTCGATGATATTAATATATCTTTAATATCTTTTTAATATCTTTAAAATATCTTTTCGATGATATTAATTAAGTTTCCGTACATTTTTTCCAATTTTAATAAATATTTTAAACCTAATTTACAACATTACTTTTCATTTCTGCAATGAAATTCAAACCATATTCATTGTTTAAAACAAATACTTAATTGTGTGTTTCTCTTAGATAATTCATTGTGAGTTTTTTTTTCCATTTCTGTAGACGATTTTGATAAGTAGTTGCTGTTAAGGCGCATTGATACACACAGAAGATGCGTATCAACATGCCCGGGAGTCAACTGTATCAATCTTCCAACAAGTGGTCACGCAAAAAAATCAAAGCTAAAAAACCTCAAAACTTAATATAGTTCAGAAAAATAAATGTTTTTTCCTACCTTTGGAGTAGATTTCCTGGCAGGAAAGCGTAATTAGGGAAAGAAATCACGCAAGACGTACTTAGAGTAAAATTTACTTCGACTAGAAGATTAGCGGTTTGATTCATTTGTAAATTAACTTTTGACTTAACACGGTAGAAAAATATATCGTGTGCTAAGGTTTACAGTGCCACATATATGAGAGGATATGAACATCTTTAGCCATTCCAGTCATCAAAATTTAAGAACTGTATCAATGTTCCCGCGTCTCAATCTGCCCCAACTCCCGCATATGAAACTAAAACTTCAAATGGGTACAATGTAGTGAATTTGAAGATAATTGCAGCAGTAGAAATAAAGTAACTTCTTTATTTCAGTCTAAATATGCCACTCGAAGTAATAAGATTTCAATTTAGCATCTTAAATGCGATTTTAGGGGATCCAAATCATCACCAATTCTTAGTATATGTAACACACCCACCACCTACGAGCACCAAAGTTAAGAAAAGGGGAAAATGGCGACGCGTTTGAACTTTAAATAATGCCGAGAAGGGGGATTCCTGGATCGGGACTCATGATTCTCCCGACTCTTTAATTTAAAATAGAAGAGCTGTTACCTTAGAATTTAAGTAGAAATAATGCGTTTATATTTAAAAACTAAGCGGCGTTGAAAAGGGTTTATTTTAAAGATGGGGAAAATTCTAATTTGTTAAATATATTATTTCATATGCTAATCTCTCCCAAATGAAAATAGGACCGTGGTCCTAGCAGCATTATTCCATCTGGTAGAACTTCGGGATTTCTTTGATATGTGTGTAAGAGAAATCTGTTATAAAGCGGTTAGTGGCGGTGTGTCGTGGAGTGAAAGAGAAGTGACAAAACAAATAACGCCATGTTATGGATTCATCGGAACAGGCGTAATAATCCAGTTTTTGTCGGCAGGAGGTTTTAGTTGAAATGACACATCCGATTGTGTATGGAACTGAGTGTGTGTCATGGAAGTCAGTTTTCCCGATGGTTTTAATCATGGATATTGAGCATAGCCGAAATGCCACGTCCATATCCATCGCACTTAGTCATTAGTATAAATGACATTACACCATCGGAAAACTGTATTTCGTGACACACACTCAGTCCCATGCGCATTCGACTGTGAATGTCAGTTCAACTAAAACTTTCTAACAATCAAATGGAACAAAATTGAATTACAATGCATCTGTTAACTATGAAGTCCTAGAAATGATAAAAAAATATATTGTCATTCCGGACACAGAACTAAACAAAATTTTAAAACTCTTATACAACAAGAAGTGGGCAAAAAACCGATTAAAACTTAAATTTTAACAAAAAGAAATTAGTCAAGTTAAATACAAGTACACTAAAGTACACTAAGAAGAAAATACATATTTTGTTTTTATGACGAATTTGCATGTCTCTTTAAATATTATGCAGCAATATGATAGGTTAAATATTTACTCACCATAAAAATAAAGAATCTTAAGTTTGAATTAGTACAAATTCTACATTTTACTTATATATTTTGTCTATATTCTATATGATTCTATATGTTTTGTTTCTTTTGTCTTATCTTTCATAGCCATCTCAAACATAATCCGGTTAGGCAAACTAATCTTTTGGACAGCCATCAATCATTCTTGTCATCCTTTTCACATTTCCACTCTGGACGTTCAGCTGATCATCATCCATTCTCCTCATAGTCCATTGCAATTAGGTAAATAGGGGAAAAAATTATATAGTTTTGAAACTTTGGTCAAATAATTATTTGACCACAAGGATATCAGAACCGAAAAGTTTCCACCTCTCAAGGTGGAGCTTCCCCTCCTAGGGAAAAAACTGAAGTGAAGAGGGGTGTTTTGTCAGTTTTCCTAGATTGCTTCAACCTTACACATTCATTGTTAAAAATGATATAGATGACAGTCGTAGAGCATAACATTCTACGTCGAATGAGTACCAACAATATACATTTTGTTGCAGTAGTATGATTACAAACTATTATCAAAGTTGCAATGATTTTTCAATTTTCAAAAGAAATTCATAATTCTTACAAAAGAAGACGCATCAATCAAAGATTCTAGCTAAATAAAGTTTGTATGTATAAGTATTCACTTTTGTAAGCACATACATATGTCAGCGTACCAATACCAGAGCGCTAGTGTGGTGTAGAAGTTAGGAGAGAGCATACATGTAATCCATTGCAATGAGACCAAAAACGACAATTAGGAGAAAAATTCATAAATTTTTGAAACATTGGTCAAATACTCTTCTGACATCAAGGAAACGGAAACCGTAAAGTTTCCATCCTTGAGGGGGGAACTTCCCCCATCGAACTTGCAAAACCATCAAAGCACAAAATGATCGTACCCAGCTTATTAAACAATAATTACCATTGCTTATTTTTTAACTGCAATAAATTATCTTAGGAAATATTCTGATTATATGTGGCCTCGTGCTGGCCATGTTTCATAATATCTTTGATACAGTTCCAGAGCGACCAGTTGGTAACACTGACAACCTTTACTTCATTCTTGATGGAGGCTCTCTTATTCATCGTGTAGTATGGCCAAAGCAAGAGACTTTTGGTGATGTTTACACCACATATATGTCTTATATCAAAGTAAAAGTATCAGAGAAATAATTTTTTAATGCAGCACGTTCTCCTTGACTCTCAGAGACAATTTCTAAGCAACCTTGCAAATAAAGAGCGTTTCATTTCGCAAACTTTGTAGCAACAGATGATGCTGATGTACATATTGTGAAGACCGCTATAGAGACATATGAGAAGATTAAGAAACAAGTTGTTGTAATTGGCCAAGATGTTGATCTTCTTGTTTTATCTGCTGATCTTACTCCAGACTATATGGATATTCTCATGCTGAAAGAGGGTAAAGGTAAAATCAAAGAGGTTCTACAGCTCTAAAGATATCCGGAATTCTAATCTTGTGATCGAATAGCAAAATCATTCTCTTCCTTCATCGATTGAGTGGTTGGACAAAACTTCAGGATTCTATGGAAAGGAAAACTACAAGCAGTATGTTCAACCTCAGTAAATACTTACAAGTATCCCTGAAATCTTTAATAACACTAAATGAACTTATACTGAGATTGAAAGAGCAGGAGAGGGTTCACTCATTGCATTAAGTACAACACGAAGAAAATAGCTTGAATAAGATGAGGGTATGACTGTTTCAATAAACTAGTAGGTCAAGCAAGTTCTGCTATTCTTTTCTCAAAGTTACCACCAACCACAAGAAGCTGCACATCAACACACTGCCGTCGGACATTTCACTCAGAGCAAATATGACAAGGACAGTGTTTGAACCATCCAGTTGGGGATGGAAGTAGTGAATAAGTCGTTGACCCCATATACACTACTAAAGGACCGGTGCCACTAAAATAGTGTCTCTAATTACTTATGGATGTAATAAAGGCTGTGGGAAAAAATCAAATGTGTCAGAACTAACGGCGTTGTACTACCTTGTGCAAAGAGCTGTCGAGGGCCAAAGCTGATTAATACCGAAGCAATGACATCGTTGAAGAAGAGGACAAAGAAGATAATCATATCATATAAGCAAGCAGGAGCAATTACATTAGTATCATATTTAAACATACATATTAGGTAAACATATATTAGTACACATATACAGGTATTTACTGTGTTTGAACAATTGCACTGCTTGTAGTTTTCCTTTCCATAGAACCCTAAAGTTGTGTCACAACCACTAATCGCATGAAGGAAGAGAATGGATGGACGAAGAGAACGCATGAAGGAAGAGAATGGATTTTTTGCATTCGATCACAAGATTAGAATTCCGCAAATCTTTAGAGCTATAGAACCTATCTTTGATTTTCCTTTACCCTCTTTCAGCATGAGAATATCCATATAGTCTGGGTAAGATCAGAGGTAAAAAGAAGATCAACATCTTGGCCAATTACAACAACTTGTTTCTCAATCTTCTCTGTTCTCTATGCGGTCTTCTAATATGTAACACATCATCTGTTTGCTACAAAGTTTGCGAAATGAAACCTCTTACATTTGCAAGGTTGCTTAGAAATTGTCTCTGAGAGTCAAGGAGAACTGTGTTTTCATTAAAATTATTTCTCTGATACTTTTTCTGATATAAGACATATATGTGGTGTAAATCACCAAAAGTCTCTTGCTTGTCATACACACAATGAATATGAGAGCCTCCATCAGAATGAAGTAAAGGTTGTCAGAGTTACCAACTGGTCGCTCTGTTACTGCATCAAAGATATGGTAAAACCAAAGTGTACGGTACATCCTCGCAAGCTGGCGCCAAATTGCGCCAAATCAGAAAACCCCTGAGCGTCCGCCAAGTGTTGGGGCTGCGAAATGTGACTGGACAAAGTCCGCCATGTTGGATGGCTGCAAATTATGCAATTTTAGAAAATGAGATAGTGGAGCGCCTACCCCCCATTAACACAAAAATGTATTAAATTTTTGCTTTAATGAAAAAGTTTAC
>BGPR01000343.1:463907-490704 GCA_013235015.1 Araneus ventricosus | reverse complement strand
CTGATGTAGCCCGTTCAGTTACGTATTGCTACTGTGCTTTCATTAAAAAATTATTTCTCTGATACTTTTTACTTGATATAAGACATATATGTGGTGTAAACATCACAAAAGTCTCTTGCTTTGGCCATACTACACAATGAATAAGAGAGCCTCCATCAAGAATGAAGTAAAGGTTGTCAGAGTTGACCAACTGGTCGCTCTGTTGCATCAAAGATATTATGAAACATGCGTGCCTAATACCACGTCTGAATATTTGAAAATAATTTATTGCAGTTAAAAAATAAGCAATGTAATTATTGTTTAATAATCTGTTGGGTACGATCATTTGTGCTGATGGTTTTGAAAGTTCGATGGGGAAGTTCCTCAAGATGGAAACTTTACGGTTTCGTTTCTTGATGTCAGAAGAGTATTTGACTCAAAGATTTCAATTGTAGTTTTTCTCCAATTGTCCTTTTGGTCTCATTGAATGACTGGTTGTATGCTCTCTCCTAACTTCACACCACACTAACTCTGGTATTGGTGCAGTGACATATGTATGTGCTTACAAAGTGAATACACTACATACAAACTTTATTTAGCTAGAATCTTTGATTGATGTTTCTTTTGTAAGAATAATAATTTCTTTGAAATGAAAAATCATTGCAACTTTAATAAGAGCTTGTAATCACTACTACTGCAACAAAATATATGGGTTGGTACTCATTCAGTACAGAATTTTATGCTCTCTGACTTTCATCTACACCATTTCTAACATAAGATGTGGGGTTGAAGAATCTAGAAAAACTGACCTAACACTCACTTCCATTGTTTTCCACCTGGGGGGAAGCTCTCCCTGAGAGGTGAAACTTTCGTTCTGATATCCTTGAGGTCAAAGATATTTGGCCAAAGTTTCAAAACTATATAAATTTTTTCCTATTTGCCATTTTTCGTCAATTGCAACTTCTCTAAGTATAACTGAAAATTACTTACAAAATACCCTCATCACCAACCTGTACTGGACCGTCATAATTTTGTTTCTGGAATAGTTTGTTATTAGCTTTGTTGTTTTGAAACATTACGATGGATCTGTGCGGCTTAATGAGAACACATTATTTATCAGCATTTTTAATTAACAGTTAAACAGTCGTTCTGACATATAAAAAGTAAACTATAATCAATTGAGAAGTCTGTCAGTGGTATTGTAAAGGATTTCAATTCATAGATTTATATTATTCAAGCTAATAACACCACTGCAAGCTATTTATTAATACATTTATATAACTTAAAAATGTCATTGCAAAAATGTTATTTATTCTTTCATATCGTATAAACTAATTAGGCTATTACGGACAATTTATTCATCCTTTTAAATTACATAAACTAATTACAACATTGCAGACTGTTTTGCTTATTCGCATTAGTATTAAAAATTTGCTAATATCTTCAAGACTTTATTAGTTTAATTTAATTATCCATTAAAACTGTATAAGTTGATAGCTTCGTAGTAAAAATCCATTAATCTAATTTGAAACATTTTTATTACCGTAAAATTAAGCTATTGTTGAATTTCGAGAAAGATTTATAATTTTGTATATTCGTAAAATGCAAGAAATTTATTGTTTTAGCTAAGTCTTGTGTAAAATAAGGAAATAGAAGTGAGTTTTTTACAACGTTTGCATACATTTTGGGGGAAAAAATTGTTTCACGGAGATGTGTACATTAGGAATTCAATTTAATAACGGATTTGTTCTTAAATTTTTTAGGGAGATATATATAATTAGATATTTCTGCTCTTAGTTTGTATACTTTTCTACTAAACGCGCTCAATCATATGTAAACATGCTATTGTTTCTAAAATGATATCGATATTAACCATATAAGCAAAAAATTTTGTTTTTGACGTCATTACACGATGAAAGTCGTTGGAAGTCAAACTTCTTTCCCCGTCTGGTGCAGAATTGTGGAGAAGGGGATGACCGTTCAGTTAGTAATCGTCATCTGACCACGATTGAAATTACGAGGTCCATCCCAAAATAATCTTCGTATTGTTTCTAAACAGAACGTTGATATAAATAAACCAAACTAAACGTAGCGAAGCTAATCTTCTTCGCTTAATATATAAAACCTAGAAACATCTATATCATAAATTAATCTTCGTTAAAAAAAAGTCCTCCTCTACGAAAAGAGGACATGGGGTGCTGGAACGATCGAGACTGACCTGGTGGACTTAAGAAACATGACACTTTCCCTGGAACTAATCTGTGGCATCGCGTGCAGACGACAGTTCATTCGGGAGGATAATGGGCGATTAGTAGGAGACATCCGAGAGGAAACCTATTCTATCACTCCCGAACATGTCAGAATTGTTTCTCATCGTTCAGACTAGTGAAGCAGCGTCCTACTCCACCTTGATTTTTCTCTCTTGAGAGATTTCTTTGTCTTGATGCTATATAAAATATTTAGGACGAGTTAGATTTAAGCAATAAAAAAAATAACAAATCTAAAATTTTGGACAGTGAAAATGTTAATAACGGATGTTCTAAAGTGTTATGAGTGAGTTATTCCCATGGTTGTTGTGCAGGGAGGATAATGAACGATTAGTAGGAGACATCCGAGAGGAAACCTATTCTATCACTCCCGAACATGTCGGAAAGGTTCTCATCGTTCAAACTAGTGAAGCAGCGGCCTGTTCCACCTTGATTTTTCTCTCTTTTTTTATTGTAATTTCTTGTCTTTGATGCTGTATAAAATATTTAAGACGAGTTAGATTTAAGCAATAAAGAAAATGGAAAAATCTAAAATTTTGGACAGTGAAAATGTTAATAACGGATGTTCTGAAGAGTTATGAGTGAGTTATTCCCATGGTTGTTGTGCAGTTTTGGTCCATACTCACTAGTTGTTGAAACAGTTTATTGTAACCTTTGTATTTAACTGTTTATTTTGGTAAATATGCAAAACTCAGTTATGTTAAATACAAAGGAATTCTGGTAATTTATTTATATTGATTGATGAAATATTAGACCAATATTAAAACATTAAATTTATTTTTAATTTAAAAATTGAATTAAATAAAATTCAATTTTTTTATTAATTAACTTTAATTAATAAAACTAATTAAATTTAATTAAAAAACAAATTAAATTTAATTAAATTAAAAATTGAATTAAATTTAATTTTAAAAAATCTTAATAAAAAATATTGAATTCACCAAATTCAGGAAGAGCATGTGATTTCATTATATTTTGTAACATATTCTGGCCAAGGTGCCAGTTGATTTAGAATATTTTATAGGTTAGAAAGAAAGGAGATTAGTTGATAAAATAGAATATGAGAGAAAAATATGTTTAAAGTTTTGTCACTTTCATGCCAATTTTGCCAAATCCATGTAGGAAAGCAGGTTTTCAACGAATAAAAACCTTCGAAATTCTCAAATGAATATTGTTGGACCACCAACCCCCTTTTCTTCCCAACTGGTAGAATTTTCAATTTTTTATCTTGTGGTTTTTGTTCTTAAGAAAAGAATATCTACTTTCTAATCCACTTGTTAATTGTTTCAGGAATTAGTACTGTGTCCATGTGAAGGAGGAGGTTTGGAAGGTATAAAAACTGTCAGAACCCTAAAACTGATTTTTGGACCACTAATATCCTTTCTTATCAGCCTATCACTATAGATAACAACTGATAAAAACAAAAATTTATTTACATTTATCTAAAATTCTTAGTACAATATCTTAGGAGATAGTTATACAATTAGGAATGCTTAAGGAAGTCGCATAGAAAAAATAAATTGCATGATTTTAAAAATTTTCAATCTGATACCAAGTGTGGAAAAGAATTTCTCTTCCATTCTCTGTTTAACAGGTTTATATACGGGGAAGGACACCAATACGGTCTTACAAACATACATAACACAGGTATTCCTAAAAAAATTAAACTGAATGGGTTTCCTTGAAATTCTTGAAAGCAAGTCCATCTCTACTTTATTCTGTCCATCTATCATATGATTATTGTCCAGAATAACACCTGATTGACTCTCTGGGTTTCTCGAGAAGATTTACTGCACAAGATTCAACTTTGACTATGCCGCATCAAACCGAAGTTAAAGACAAATTCATTAGTATCTGTGGTCTTCTTTGTTGAACAGCTTTATATAGAGAAAGGTCATCAACATAGTCAAACAAACATACGTGGCACTGGTGTTGCTAAAAAAATTCTACTGCAGCTAATGGGTGTCCTGGAGAAAGCAGAACCGTCTGTACTTTATCCTATTCAATTAGAATATGCTTCCAATTTGGAATGGCCAGGTGGTTGCTGATTTTATCTGCAATATTTAACACCGTAAGATCCATCGCTATCGCTACTCTATCTATGATACGTCAAACAAATAGTAAAGCCAAATTCGTTGGTATCTACATTTAAATTACCAACATTTTAAAGTTTCCCTTAATACCAGAATTCCGACAGATAAGTATGTAATTAGTTATTTGTTTTTTCTATGTTATTTTAAGATTACATAATATTATTTTAAGATTGCATAATAATGATAATTAAATCTATTCATTATTTCCAATTAAAATAAAACCCTTGAATAAAGCTTAAAAATACTACGTTGAGTTTTCTCACACAATTCAACTCTTAATAATATTATTTAAATATATATGTATATATTGAAGTTACATATTTTAAATGAAATGTTAGGAATTATTAAATCTGGTCTCCTTTATTTTGATTAACACTGTAATGAAAAAAAGTCTCAATTGCTTAATTTCTGAGAAAAAAAATCCATTTTCTCTCTTCGAAGTTCAAACAAGCCAATTTGTTTGAAATATCACTCTTTGCCTTCACTAGAGATTAATATTACAGTTGTGTAACTTACAAAGAGATTTATATTTATTTTGGGTCCCAATACATAATACTAAACTATTTAATCTTGAAGGATTTAATATTCAAGAAGATTAATCCAGCCGAACAAATCATGATATTCCTTATGAATTTTAGAAAGAACAGTTATGATGGTTTCGTGGAACATTATAAATGCTCAATAGTTTCAACCTTTGTCAAATTATTAATTTTTTCTCTGTTCCTTTTAATACATGTAATTAATAAATTAAAACGCTCACTTCCCATTTTCGACCATTTAGGAGAAATATAATTAAGAAGCTTAGATATTCTTAGTAAGACCCATTTAAATCATTATCTGAACAAACTGAGTGACAAGACGTTAAAGAATTCGAAAAACCCTTTTAGGGCTTGATTCTCAAAAGTCTCGACTATAAAGACCGCCTGTGACAAACAGTGTTGGCTGAAATGCGAAGAAACAGGGGAAATGAAAGAAGCCATCGTATTTATTCAGCAGTTTCGAGACGTTGGATAAACAAATACGATGCAACAATGTTTGTATCATAGATGAAGTACCGAGTTATTAGGCTGATTGGGAAACGAACTATCTGGGATTTCTGCTTTGTCCCAAAAGCTTACTAACTTGGAGTTGTTTCCTAATTCATGACTTTAACTCACTCGTCTGTGAGGGATATTCTTAATTTCTTGTTATGTACTTCGATTCCGTTTTGAAACTTTTATGGGATGATTTCTTTCAATGAATGCTTATACTTTAAAATGTTTCACGACTGATTATAATATCAATATCAAAGTAATAATAACTGGATTTATTGTTACAGCGCAAATATTTCATTTGCATATTTTCATGTTTAATTATTTGCGTTTTTACGAATTAATGAATAGAATTTCAATGAAATCGGAGGTGATTTTCACGCATTTGCGTTGGACTATGACCATGTTAATATGAACCCACTACAGTAGTCTTCTCTCTCTCATTGCGCGTTAAAGGAAATAGTCTTAATATTTAAATTGGGGCTGGAAGAAATGTCAGTGTATATTCTTAAAACAGGGATTTTAAAGAAGAATCAGGCAGAATACTCCACTTTTCACGTCAAGATAACACACTAGACAAGATTTACCGTCATTTTTTCTCATCTGGCCGTCGCTCATATGACTAGATGTACAGCTAATGATTTTACATCTTCGGAAGTTGATTAGAAGTTCCCGCACGTTGTCTTTGAAGGGGAGAGGGAGTGAAATCCTAATATTTTAATGGGGTGATATCTTTCTCAACCCGTATACAATGAAAGTATGTTCTGACACACCACCTCTGCCCAAGAAAGAGAATAGTTAAGGGGACATACGACTGTTAAACCTCGAATTTTTTCGATTATATATATATATATATATACTAGAAAATCACCCGTCAAATTGCCTCTTCATTCGAGAGATTTCCCGTCAAATTTGATATGTTCATATAGTTATACATGCGAGAGAAATGTTTAACATTGATTGAAAACAAATAAAATAAACATATGTTCTATGAGAGGAAATTTTTTTTATTTACATATTATTTACATACTTCTTTATTCAAAAAACCTCTTGGTAAACAACATTCCGTGTGAAGTATTTTTCGTTGTTTAACATTTTTCCTTGTACTTCAGATGTACCTTGTACTTCGTGTAAATTTTAACGTGATTGGGGTTCCTAGACCTTGAAAGTGCAACATAGAGCTGTCCATGTGAAAAGACAGGCTCCTCGAAGTAAATTCCAACCTGATCGAAAGTTTGCTCCTGCGATTTGTTGATAGTCATCGCGTAAGCTGGAAATAACGGGAACTGGTGGCGCTTGATTACGAATGGTAGATTCACGTCACTGGGGGCTAACTCAATTCTTGTTAAGAAAACAATGCCGCCAGGATTACATTCAGATACAATTTTCGCACTTATGAAATCTTCATGGAGACCAGTAATTGAAAAAGCAAGTGCTGTTACAAAAGCCCTTGTTTGGGATTTAAATTTCTGAGCAACATGACGATTACTCCTTTCTTAAGCATCAATGCGCGGGGTGGCATGCCTGATGGAATTAAATCATGCAGAAATTCAGGTGGATAACTTTGCAGGTCGTTCTGATCTTCGGATATTATTGAATCGGAGCTGTAAAAGGTATGAGACTCATCCTGTAGTTTTACGATGATTGGCCGATTCATTTCCAGTGTCTTCTTGTTGGTTGGAGCTAAAATGACACGCTTTGCTAGTTGCTCGACTTCCATGTCGTTCAAGGTTTCGCTGTAAATGGCTTCAATCAGGTTTTCTTCTACTACCATTTGCTGAGGTATTTCGATGGAATCGCACAGTAATCCTGAAATTTCAGGAAGATTGCCTGATCCGATGTTCAATATCCACATGTTGTTCTCTGTTTGTCCAGCGCAGCGAATATTTGTTGCGAGTGACAGGTGAGTGAACTTGCGCCAAAGCGGGCTTGATTTTATTCAACTTTCGATGACAACTGCTCGTGTACCTCTTGGAACAACTGGAAGTGTCTGTCTGAAGTCGCCTTCGGTTATTATAACTTTGCCTCCGAAAGGCTTATCTTTATTCATCAAATCTCGCAAAAGAGAGTCAATACAACGAAGACCGTCTTTTGTGAGAGTCGTAATTTCATCAATAATGATGAGCACTGCTTGACGCAGTTTGTCTGCTTCCGGAGATGTTGATCTCATTGACGAAACTGATGTGTCGAGAAGAGGAACTGGTAACTTAAATCCAAGAAGCTGCTTCGATGTTGTTGCGCAAATAATCGAGAGACATATCGATCGAGTATTTGTTCCACAGCTCGAGCACATTAGTCGGGTTACAGAAGCACAGAATGAAGGCGAAGGTCTGACGTAGTTGCTTTGGAATTTGATAGGTGTAAGAAATGATCCCACTCTTCATCTGAATTCAGCAAGTGACGGTGAAAAGCTGCTTGCTTGAAAGTGTCATAGATGACGTTGTCAACCATTCGAAGAAATTTAAGGCTTGCAGCACCAGGAACATGAAGCAACAGCATGCGTAGGTAGAATCGTTCAGCGTCTTTGACATTCAATACGTACATTCTCGCGACTATTTTGTTACCTCCTCTTTTTCGCCTTTTCCAGTTATTACGATCGTACACGTAATTGTATGGAATGTCAGTGTTCAATAATGTTTGAGCATCAGGATCGCTTTGATTTAACTGGAACCATGACTCGAGCATCGTTTGTCTTGATCTTGCGGCCTCCAAGGTCTCCTCTTCGTGGCCGTCCTTAAACGTGACGCGTTTCTGGTTTGGGAGATGAACAGACAGTCTCATCACTGCATGCGATCGGTCATGCATGTGTAACCCAAGCAATCGCCACATTGCTTCAGCTGCACTGACATACCGTGCGTCAATGTAGTTTGCAATCTCATTGTATTGGACCTGTCCTGCAGACAAAACCATGTTGGCGCAGTCAAATCCTTTGTAAATATATTTATAAATATATTTTACCGCACGCAGAGAGGTGCAACTTCGACGTTGATATGTGCGTTATATCTCAGCAGCAGGTAAGGATTGGAAGGGACAACGAATCTGTTATCCATTTCTCTTCCTCGCACAAATGTTGTGTCACTTGGGCTTCTTCGATACAAAGTAACACTCACATTCATTGTAGTTTCAGTTCGAAATTCTTTGGTAAACATTTTCTTGCATTGGCCCGCTTCCATGCAAGGTGCTCCAGGATTGTCAATGCCATGGGGACCATGCATTAAGTATTTTGTTACAATTCAGGACGGTCAGTTGTGTGTTCGGATGGTCGTAAATTTTCCGTGATTTCTGGCCATTTTAGATTAGCCGTAAACGTTATGAATAGATCCGGTGCAACGTATTTGGCGAAGATGGACATTGCGTCCGCACACCGTTCTCTCATGTTTCGCAGTGATCGTTCAAATGATGAGGACAGGATTACTGGAATTCCGGTCCGCAAGTTCTTGGTAGAGCTCAGTTCGTAACTGTTGTTGATGCGTTCTGATGAAATTCAGGTTATTTGCTTATACCTGGAGGTACGAATCGACAATCCATTGCTGTGTAAGTTTACCAGCACTAATAATCGGATTGAAGTCGTCTATCACAGTTGTTAACGCTGATTTGTACTGAAGCATTGTTACGTTTACTGTGCTTTGATTTCCTTGTGCTCCTTGGTAAGACTCACAAGGAAAAAAAATGAGATAGGCCATCGGATCTAAATTTGGGCTGAGGATGTTGATATTAATAAATGGTTGCTGTGGGTTTTCGGGATTCAATGGATACACGTGAATGTTCCTTTCGAATGGAAGTTCTTTATCGCTATTGAACTTTGAATATGTATGGTCCCCCACCGCTGAAATCAACTACTTTCATTCCCATCGATGCGAAAGAAAAAGCAATATTGTATGAGCGGATAGTGAAAATTTTTATAATCAGGATTATTAGGATTCGTCAATAAGTCGAGAAGAAAATTAGAATAAAGAAAATCATTACTTAGTGCATCTGAGGGCTTCTCTAATTTGAGTTTCCCTTTCCGGCAACAGCTGGTGAATTTCCCATCAGAAGGGCGTTCTGCAGCAAAGTTCTTTGATTTGCTGAACTGGCAAATTATGTGCATGGGTCCGCAGTTGTGCGTTTCTTCTTGGGCCTCTATGAAGTGAATTGCTTCGTCGCGAATCCTTTGACTTTGACGGTTTCGGACCAAGTGATGAGCTTCAGCATATCTTTCTCGGTGAGCTTGAGATTGAGCTGGAGTTTCGGCTTCGATGCGTCTACTATAACCGGCTGCATCTACTGCACGAATCCTGAACAGCGATTCCTAGCTTTGTCTCGCTAACCATCTTGCTTTCCTTTCCTTTGTCATCCGCCGTCTTTTTGCGACGGGTTCTTCGTCGGTATTCATCGAAAAAAATATATTAAACTAATTCATGATTGCAAAGTATTAAATAGCCATGAATTAATTAATTCAATAATCATGAAATTCTCAGTTTGTCAAAAGTTAAAGTTTCAAACATTGCAGCAAAATATCAAAAAACGTTGTTGTCAAACGTTGCCAAAAAATATCATCAAATTATGTCATCACGATTGCGATAAATAATTATCGTGGCGTCCAAACTATATCACGCGCATGATATACCACTGACGTAATTTACTAGTTTCTATTTTAAAACGGAAATTAATTTGAAATATATGATTAATATAATTTAAAATTTCTCGGGAACTATTGATCATGGCGAGATAAATTTTATATCAATCGATAGCAAATTTTATTTCACTATTTTAGAGATATTAAATTTGAAATTAGAAGGGCAATTACTCTTTTAAATTTAAAATGACCGAAATTTAGGTTCTCTAACAATGAAATAATGCTGTTTAACGTCTCGCAGTGCTATGCGCGAGTTTTATTGCTGGTGACGTCAGAGCGTTACCGGAGGATCTGGCCTATTATTTTAGTAATTATTTCCTTTTCTTTTCTGAACAATTTAAAACAAGCCGCATTAAAAAAAATACCATAATTATAAAAGTTATGAAGGAAAATAGATCAGCTGTTCAACGTAAACATTGAAAATGGTCATTTCTTTAAAGTGCTATATCTCAAAATGTGTTTTTTGATATTGCGCACACAATATCTCAAGAACTATTGAATACTTTTACATAACATTTTTACTGAATATGTATTGTACTATGTTCTACAAACTGAACCACAATTTTTGTACATATTTTCTGCAAATAAGTTTTTTGGGGATAAGAAAAGTTGAAACTTTAACTATTTTTAACATTTTATTTAAAATTCATATATAAAATAGAAATTAAATTTAAATGTTAATAAATTGGGGTTCAGTTTCCTAAACAGACTGTTTGGATTACTTAGATACCCCATAGTGTTCAGACCAATATTTTATCCGTAATCATGCGCGCAAAGTGGCTATCTTATTTTTTCTCCAAAAATTATACCCATATTTATTACTCCCTCAAATAAATACATACCAATATAAAGGTTTCAAAATGTGTGTACTATATAAGAAAGAACAGATATTTTTCTAGAAAGAAAAGTGAGCTTGTGAATTGCATTGTTTCAGAGATATAATGTATCGAATTTGACAGCTTCCACCCTATTTTTTCGAGGTTTGATAGTCGTATGCCCCCTTAATGACAGTAAGTTCTGCCACTTTTTATCTGAAAACGAATTGTTAACTTCGAATACTTTTCGATTGCGGAAGCGTAAAAAGTGCATTAACATAAAAAAAAATGAAAATTGTTTTGGAAGCTTAGTGGTTTTCATCTGTAAAAATTCATAGTCCTTTCAATCTGTAATTTCAACTGTAATGAAAGAAAATTCACTGAACATGCTTTTGAAACAACTTTCTACTCTAGAGGCTAAACTGGGCTTTACATTTTTTTCCTAATTAAAAATAAAAACTCTCTTCATTCATAAGCAAATATTAATAAAAAGAAGCATATAGAAAAAGAAATGAAATTCATCTACCGATTGCTTCACTTTTTGGCATATTTGTCTTTCCTGTTGATAATAAAACGTATTCCAGCTTCAAGAATTTCTCTTATCTTATATTTCTAGAATATCTCATAACGAGAAAGAACAGGAAAAAATATCTATTTTCTTCTCCATGTTTTCATCTGAGCTTCTGGTTCTTCCCAGGGAAAAAAATGTTGGACATTCAGCAGAAGTTCTTTTTTGCAATTTCGCTTTATTCTTCTATGTTTCGACTAATGAAGACAAACGAGTGGCAAAAAAATTCGTCCGCTGACGTTGATGTCGCTGAGCAAGATCGTTAAATGCTCGTTACACAAAACAGAAAGCAATAAACAGATGAAATTACGGAAGACACAAGATAATTTCATTTTCAGGGACTACTGTTGCTTCCTAATATTTTATTTATTTAAGAAGATATACTCATTGTTCCTACCATTAGTTGGTATACACTTCTTATTCTATATGTCTATAAAAAAAATTGTATTTATTTTTATAACCAAAAAAATGAAGGGAATCTTTTGAGTCATGCAAAAAATGTTCATTGTAGAAAACAATAGAATCAAGTGTTGCGAAGTCATAATCACGTGACAAGCGTCACTGCTCATGCCATCTTTCTGCATGCTGTTTACGCTATGTTCTGATATCACGTTCTTTTCCTCCAGCAAATTTGAGTGTACATTTGATACGTATCAACCATAGGAACAATAAAGGATAATTTACGCGGTAGCTTTCAATCTTAATCACGGACTGTATTTTACGCACTCGCCCCAAGATTTAAAATATCATCTAATTCATGCGATTACGTGTTGGCTTTGCTATCAAAGTTTCTTAAGTTAAGAATGTTGCATAGATCTCCAATTACTATGCTTTCCGAAGTAATTCTTGCAACTTGCTCAAGTAAAATTATTCATCGTAAAAATTCACGTAGAGCGAAAATGAAGGCAAGGAAAAACATGTAGATAAAAAAGATACAGCTTTTCCCCTTCGCCACTGAAGTCAATTCACATACATAACGTGAGAAATATTGCAGCTCATGTCATATAACGCAAACTGTAGATGTTTGTCTTACTCTACACTAGAGACATCCCCAGCTTTTTCTCCCATTACAGAAGGCTCAATGGATTTCACAGCTCCTTTGACATGTGTCATATGAGCATGAATTAATTATAATTGTCCGTCACCATGTGAACGGAATGTAGCAACAATTCAGCACATTTCAGAGCCCCATATTCCTTAATACGAGATCTTGTGATTGTGACTTACACCGTAAATTGAAAAGAAAACTTCCCTGCATATTTAATTTCTTTTTCCATACAGTTCTTTCCATTTAAGTGTGATCTGCTTATGCTCTCAGCAAAAATAAATTCAATGATGGCATCTCACAACTTCCACTCATTTCACAAAATGTACGTGACTTATGATGATGATGGTTTATGAGCATCATACGTTGCAACACAGAAGTTAAGCTCTCTGTAGCAATTGCAAACTCGATACGAGCATCCTCCTTTTCCACTGAGCCATCATCTTTGGGTTTTCAAAATTTCTTGCATTCTCCTAAACTCGTTAGGGCAGTTGTTGCGCGACTGGTTTTAAAAAATCCCGGATGCCTGGGCTCGGCGGGGTTTTACCGAACTTATGGTAACTGATGTTAATAATTTTTAACTGATGTTAATGATGAAATCAGCTAAATAAGATGAAAATCGCATTTTTCTGTTCGAGGAATGAAAATGAAAGGGCATAACATTTCATTCTGAAGAAATGGAGGACGATCAATGGTGATGTCGATGTGACTGTAAATACAGAATTGCAATTTTCAGAATCGTTCAAAAATAAGTATTATTACTATTTAGCTATGGATGACATCTGTTGAAAGAATTAGGAGCGAAGGAAATCTTTCATTCGTATTTCAAAACTGAATCTTTCCACTAGTGAGTAAAATATTCCTAGAATCCATCCATCCATAAGAAACATCTGATAGCTCTTAAGGCCTTGTATATTACTGGGATTTAAAAAATAAAAGAAACTCAAAAGAAATTTTTATTGATTTTATCTTATTTCAGTATTTTTTTATTTCATTCGTTCGTAGTTTCATACGCAATTATGTTGTACATCTAGTGTTTGCAGGCCAAAATCCAAAGGTAATTTCAATAATCACTAGAGCATACAAATCTGTTCGCTTTAAATGGGTTTTATATATCATTTTTGATCTACAAATGAAAAAACACTAAAACAATTTCAAATTTATGGATAAAAGTTAAATCTGTAATTAATGTTACAGAAACCAAGGAACACAAACTTTGGAGAAACCATTATTTACGGCACTCAACCTGATGTTGTTTCTAAAAAAGTCCTATCATTTTCCATTGTAAGTATTAATTATTGTATGGCGTCGTCATTTTCAAATCTATTTATTTCATATTCCTTCCTCACGATTCATTACACTTGTCTCTCAGGACTTAATGTATAATCTTGAATAAACGATTTTCCTTCTATCTGAACGATCATTGGTTGGGGTCTAATTTTCTGACGTCGTTTTTCTTCTACTGAGGTGAAAGAAATCCTATTAGTTCTGCTTTTAATTTCATCTTCTTTTCCCGCTGAGTTTCTCAGCATTAACTCTTCGCACATTCATCTCGTGCTCTCGCTGTTGAAAACGAAGATCACAAAAGGAATTTAGGTTCTTACTCATAGTAAATAGGAGATTGAAGAACAAACTTCGGAACTATTATTTCTTTAAATTATCTTCAGAAACTCAATAAGAATAGAATTTTTTTTATTAAGTCTGCGGCGCAAGAGATACAGATCCAGAATTCTGCTGATAGAAGCATTTTCGAAATTTCGTCCATCTAGCTCAAAGTGTTTTTGTGTTGCCTTGTTCACAGACAAGCCTAAAACCATGTAGATGTTTGATAGAAAAATGGTTGTAATGATATACTTCCCAAACCTCGGAATTATATTTTATAAATTTACTACAATTTACTTGATTTGCAAAATATTTAATTTAATTTTATTATTTTTTTATCTTTTTTTGAATGGATCACATTGTGTGCAAAACTTTTCCGTTCTATTTCCTCTTCATGAAAAAGAGGAAGAGTCGTATTACAGGAGAAAAATGTAGGAAAATAAAACATTAAAGAGGGTTTTATTTAAGAATTCTTAAGAAAAGAAATTTAAAAAAAACTGCTTGATGAAGAGATCAAAAACGACACAGAATAAAGAGATATATATCTTTCAAGTGGATTACGAAAAATATCTTAAGATGTTCTTAAAATATCTTAAGACGTTAAAATCTTAAGATGATGATAAATTTCAATGAAATCGTTCAGTTAACAGCTTCAAAACCAAATCTGATCGCAAACACGATGAAAATGTTTGAAGAAATTTCTCTTTTACGTTATAAAAATATTGGTACAGTGGATATAAAATAGTTGGAAAGGGAGTTTTCAGGCCGGACAGTGCGGAAAAGGTGCTCCCCGGAACCGGCAAGAATAAAATTTCATCGATCGGCGATCAGGTTATTTTTGTTTTCCTCCACCTCGTCACACCGTTAGGAAAGCAAACTTTTATCAGCACGGAATCTAGGATCAGTTTAGAAAAAAGCATGCCTCGACGGGATTTGAAAAAGAAGAAAAAGGAGGGCGGCGTAGAAATACCTTTTATATATACGAAAATCGATTTGTCATTTTGATCTCAGAAACTGGGTAAATTTCTGATATTCCTAAAAATATCTATACGAGTTTCTTCAGCACATTTATTTGGATACATGAAATTGTTATTCAGATGGAAAGGAAATATGTTTTCATGCAGAGGATCGGTAGAGCAAAGATAAATTGCGGAAGTTCAAAATTTTCCTTTCTTGAAGAATATTGATGTTATATTTTTATTTATGTTTAGAAAGTGGTATATGTTGTGTGCTACATGTGACCTCATATTTTGTCTCCTCGGTTATAATATAAGTAATTGTAGATACATTCGTTACTTAGAACAACAATCGCTATTATTTTTGTTATTATTATTTAATTAATAACTATAACCTTATAATTCATAAACCAAGGCTTTTAACAAACAATTTCCATTTTTTTCTCAGTTGCTTTAAACTTGTCTGATAATAAACTAGGCTTAGAAAAAAAGAATAAAATCAACTAAAATATTAAATTTACATTCATAAGTTTTAGAAAAAGTTTATCTGACATTCAGATTCTCGAAAAGATTTATCATGCAGCCAAGCGAAAGGGCAAAATATCATATGAACAACCCAAGGAAACCCTTGATCTGCAGAACAGAACTCTAGCGATCTTACCGACTAACCGCTCAGACTCGACATGAAAGTTTCACGGAATTTTTAGATACTATTTTTTCAACTTTTTATAATTAAAAAATTTTAGTGCCAGATTAATTCAACGTTTCTTTCAATAAAAATATCAATTTTATCGATACGGTTATTAGCAGATTTTAACTTTTAAACTACTAACTTTGGATACCTATAACTAAAAAGATTTTATAAATTCCCTGATGATGAACAAGAAATCTTTTGGGAATTAGAAATTTGATCTTTGATTAGAAATTCTAGGTGTAATTTCATCGCTAAAGGCTTCAGAAGATTTATTGATTCCAGAAAATTAAATCAAATTCATGGGAAACCAGCACACAAAACCAGATAATAGAAACAAAAAGCATTGTACATTTCCATCGGAATACTGATAAATCTCGCAAAGTAGCATTTCATAATCTCATCTACAAAAACAGAAAAATAAGGAAAACAGTCGAAAAAATGTCTAACGGAAGGAATTTGGCAATAGATACCTACGACTAACATTTTATTCGCAGGTGCAGCACCTTCAAATGACGTTTTATTCATAGGTTCAGTACCTGCAAATAACGCGTAATCTGTAAGTACATTTTCTGAAAATAAACACTTCCACTGAAAATTCACTCTGATTGTTTAAATTCTTCCCATTTCCTTACAAGTTGCGATATTTCTGAGATAGAAACTATTTCGAAATGCGCATACATAAATTCATATTATAATAATATATTATTTTGCTCCGTTTCACCCTCAGGGGCACACCTGCTTTGGGCTAGAACGGTTGTTCCGATTCTGAGGTACCGAGGGATCTTATTCCATGGATTTGCTGCTTCCAGAATAGTACTGAAATATGCATAAAATGAATCAACAAAAAAGTTATACGCGCATCATTCAACTTGGGACACAAGAGAAGACTAGCCTTTCCTGTCAATCATGTCGCACTTGGACAGCTGATGAGTTTGGCAAGGTTAGATTAACGTCCCGTTTTGAAGCAACACGAGGGCTATGAGTTTGGTAAGCAAATCCAGTACAGAAATTTCGTGAAGACAAATGACCAATCCTGAATCGAAAATCAACCATAAGCATTATGCCTTAAGAATACTTGTGACTTTTCTTTGGTTATAATCATAATCAATATTTTGCCATAAACTTTGATATTCGAATTTATAAAGCTTTTCAACCCTAGAATATTAGCAGAGAAAGCAGGACTGCGATAAGATAGATCCAGTCTTTACTCAGGAATACCCCAAAACAATTCCAATAAAGCTATAAATCCTGGTGATCAGCAATTAAATATTTTCCACAACATGCATTTCAACAGCAGTTTAAGATTCCGAGGAACATATTTTGTAGTAAATTTGATTTTCGAACTATCTATTTTTCAGTACTTAATTTTAAAACATTTAATTATTAAAGAAGACACCACCGATAGAACTGGACTTTCTATATTTGACATCTTTCTTTCATTGAATATGTTTTTTACAACCGAGTTAAAAATGAAGTAGCATGTTACTGCTTTTTGCTAATTTCGCAAGAACTGTTAATTAAAAGAAGTTAACTTAAATATTTATTTGATATTTTTATTCCTTTGAGAGAAAATATGTTTAAACTTGGTACTACTCAAAAATATTTCCTTTTCTTTCATTGTATTTATATTTCATCATTATTGAGGATAAAAATCATTATATCATCAATACTCAGAGAGAAATTTAAATAAGCATTACACGCCAAATACCGCATCACAGAAAATTTATTGTTAACAATTATTTGTTTATATTTCAATTTAGTTGCGAAAAAAAACATTTTTAAACTCTTTTCTTCGTCTGCCTTTTTTCTTTAGCCCCGCATTTGCCTCGTCGAATGTTCCGAAAACATAAGAAAGGAAAACGAAGGAGAAGAAATGTAAACCAATCGAGCTCCCGAATCAGGAAGTAAAAAACAGAAATAAAACCTCATCTTTCAAATCGAAAACCGACCTTCAATCCACCACAACGCAAAAGTGATCGCCGAAAATAGAAATAACAGGCAGACGATTTCTTAGAATTCAATCGAGTCGAAGCATCCTTTGAAAGAGGAATGGAAGAAAACGTTCCTCTCCGGAATGATCAGATCCGCTAATATGCTGTCATAGATTATTGCGGGAAGCTCCTCGAACGTCGCCGTTAAGAGTCACATATCAAACAGATTCCAAGTTTTTTCGTTTAATGACCAGCTACGCCTTCGAAGAACATTTTACGGTCTGTTAAGAGACAAAGCCCACAGGACGGCTCAATGGGAAATGGCAAAAAAATATGAATGATTCTTTTCTGGTACCGGTTCAATTAACAGATATCTCGCGTGATAGAGGCCCGGATAATCGAGATTCCTCTGTACTCATATTCTATATTTTACAAATAGTACAGGACAAAGTATATTTTTTGAATATTCTTAATTCTTTCTTGTGAAAGAAATATATAGTCCAGTCAACGAAGGAAAAATAGAAAAAAATGGTGTAGTTTTGAAATTTGGCACAGTTGTTGGAGAGAGTGTCCTAAACGACATACTAAAAGTTCCCGTCGGTTGGGATGCGCCGGGGTACAGGGTGTTTAAAGGGGGGCTTTTTCAGTTTTTCTTCAATATCTCGAAACCTATGGGTTCTATCGAAAAACACTCAACTACAAAATTAAATTACATGAAATTTCCTACAAAAAAGTCCTACGTTTTCCGTAGCATCAATAATTTAGAAGATACAGGGGGATTCAAAAGTTAATATTTCTACAATTCCTTATTGTAATGGTAAAATCGATCAAAAGTGCTGAATCAACAACCTTCAAAAAAGGAGAGGGAGAAAAATCAGAGAAAAAAATAAAATAAATGAAAACGCAAATTAGCCATATTTTAACCGAAAATAAAAGTTAAAAAAGTAAACTGAAAAAAGTATCGAAAATAGAAGAAAATTAAAAAAAAATATCTTAACATCAACCTAGATAAATGAGGTAATAGAAAATAAAAGCAAAATCAAGTGGGCAGCAGAAGATATTTCGAGACATTTAATTATTCGATGTACTCGTATTTCCAGGTGGTCTTATTTATACTGGCGAAATAAGATAGGGATAGGATTTCCCAATGCTAGCACATTAAAGGGATGATGTTCAAAATTTTCTTGTAGACCTGGTCTGATTTTTGATGTTTTGCTGGTTATGAAAAAAATACTAAATATATATATAATTGCATTATATTTATTACATATTTTAAGTATAGTTATAAAATGAATAATTTTTCTTAGTATTAATATTCTTGATATTGTTAGATTGCAAAGATTGCATCAATATCATTTTTCGGTTTTGTCAGTATTTTTAATTAATTTAATTCTTCGCCACCAAAGTTTCTTTCATTTCTTGTGGCAACTTTGACAATTTTTGAAATTCAAACGATAATTTTAGCCGTTTCATTAAATTTCTAAATTTTTCTTAATTATTTACTTTGTATTCGATTTAAATATTAATTGTCTTAACTTTTGTTGTTTCCATTAAGGTTTCAACTTTATTAATTTTTAAATTCAAATTTTTCAACGGGACTATTTCCTCGCCATCTTGTTTCGCGGATGAATTTGGCGTTGTTAGGTTTTGGCGTCTGTCTTTGGAAGCGTTTTCCGTTATGCATTTTTTAATTCCTTTGTGCGTCTCTGATCGAGTGAGGTATTTTTGTGGCTGCGGGCCCCAGGGCCGTTAAGGCTTCTGGCGGCCTTTGGGCCTTCAGGAAGCTTGTCGTTTTTATATTTTTTCTCTTTTCCGTTGGAATTTTGAAGACGAAAGAGTTCGATTCTCCAACAGTTTTTTGGTGTGGTGATGTGATGTTCGATGCTGCGAGTTTGAAATCTTCAAGATTCTGCGAGTTTGAAATCTTCAAGCTGTGAATAGTGTCATCTAAAAGTTTTATCTTTTCATCTTTATTCATGTATGAAATGGAGGCAATTGTGACAACTTTTGGTGCAAAATGTGCACTATAAAAATCAGTAGTTCGTGCGAACTAAATACTCAACCTCAAACCTTGCACTAGAAATGATCAGGTTGCAATTTGAACAGCCTGCCCATTCAAATTTCTTAACGTTAACAATTTTATAATCGAAGTGCTCAAGAAAACGTGTAGTGCACCAATAATGCGTCTAAATTACAGAGTTGTGTATACATAATTTTGTGAAATTACCAATTTCTTCGAATTTTTTCATACATCGTGTATTGTAATAAGTTTTTCACAAGCAAACATAGACTGCGATGTGCTTTGTGAACGTAACACAATTGTTTTTCTGCAGAATCAAAAAAGTGTTCCTTGAACATGTTGTGTTTTTACATAGTATCCTCATTACTATATTTTTTTCTAAGCCTGCAGCGCTTTATAACATGTGTAGCTACATATTTTTTATTTTGGTTATTACATTTTTAGTTATGTGCATCATCTTGTATATGTTCAACTCATGGCAGTGATCAAAGTGATTTAATTTAAACTATTCTATTATAAAAAAGATTTTAAGTTAAATATTTTGATTATGTTTTAATATCTCTAATTTGATTTCACAACTAGCATTGTACTACCCTATGCAAATTGATTTAATTTAGTAGCTAGGTTTTTCAGGTCTGCAAAGGTAGGTGATTTATATGAGTATAGCTTGAATTGCTTTTTAGTGTGTTATATATTTCAGTACCTAGAATTGATAAAATAATTGATATATATATTTTAATTTAAATTTTATCATTGGGCATCTACCTTGCTTTAACGTTTTTATAAAAATCCTAGCTACCCCATCCAATATAATGGTGCCGTGTTCAAAAAGCAAAATTATAATACTAATTTAAGGTTAAGAATTGGGTTATTAAAAAATTTGATTTTACTGCCAACTAATTTAAATTTAACAGTGATGCACATGTCAGAGTATTAAAAATGTTTTATATTTTTGCTCGATTCTCCAGTCTCCTCTGGAAAAAATAAAATTCAAATGGTATTAATTTAGTGAAAATATTTTCATATTTTTTGTATTTTGTTTATAACTTGTTGAATCTATTTTTTCAGTGTTTTTACATATATATAAAATTTTTCCATATTATTTGAGTATTTTATATCTGATATATATATTTTCATTATACTGTCAATATATTGAATTTAGTATCATGTCTAACAGTCTAGTTGCCTCTCTTACACCCTTTAGGGGAAAAGAGGACAGTTTCGAATTTTTCATTAAACAAATAAATGATATTGCTCGATTGGAAAAATGGGGGGAGGCTAAGAAAATTCTAGTTCTAAAACTAAACCTTAAAGACGAAGCATTAAAATTTCTAGTGAGCAACCCCAAAATTGAAGAAATTAGCGATTTTGATTCTTTGGTGAAAAAACTTAAAGAAAAATTTTGCAAAAAACCTAACTTTGAACAGGCTCAAAGACAGTTTAACAATTTGAAACAAAAAGTCAGCCAATCTATTTCAGATTTGGCAGAGCAAGTCAGTTCTACCACTGAAAAATTTTCCAATCCCAATAATAGCGAAGAGGAGAATATTGTAAATTTGACAGAAAAATTAAATCTTTCAAAATTTATTGAAGCATTAAGATCAGATATCAGGGTAGAAGTCAAAAAATTGGGTCCCAAAACTTTCAAATCTGCTGTAGCAATAGCTAAAAATATCGACAATGCTCTCAGTGATGATGGTGGAGAATTAAATGTCACAGACTCTGGTATAAACCAGATTTTATTTCAACAATTAAATACAAACAAACAGATATTAGAACTGTCTGAGAAGGTGAATGCTATTTCATCTCAAAATTTGTGTGTAAATAGTTTGACAGAAGTACCGGCAACCACCTCCAATAATGTTCAAAGTAACCACCAAACTCAGTGTCAAATCTGTGGGAAGTTTAACCACACAGCAAGGGATTGTTTTCATTATACCCGTGGTAATTATTATAGGGGTAATACTAGGGCAAGCTACAACAGAACTTTTCGTGCAAATAATTTTCATCCATATCGCTCTCGAGCAAATCATAGGAGTAATTCTGGTAGAAGTTTCAGAGGTAATTTCAGAACTGCTTCAAACAGAGGTTTCAGAAATAATTTAAACTTCTAGAAGATTCTTGCGAATCTCAAAAAAAAAAAAGAATTCTCTTTGGCAGGAATCGTTAAAACAAAGAGTTATGATTTTGAAAACAATAAAAAAGTGTCTCATGTAACAAAGAAAAAAACAGAGTAATGTCAAAGTGTTCGAAAAGCATGATGGTGAGGATAACAATGTAATCAAAAAACATAAATCTTAAACTAAACCAGCGGGAGTGGTCTCCCCTAAACTTTCTCGTATACTTCTCGAACAAGGTGCTGTTTCCCCTCCCCCCGTGTCGATAAAAAAATTCGAACCTTTTGTAAGCCAGGATCCAATGACTATCAGAAAATATTTAGGTAAAAAATCAAATTCGAAGAGATGCGTTCCGATTAAATGCGTACCGATTTCTACTCTTTCTTCGCTCAAGGACAATCCTTCCGCGTGCACAGATTGCTACCAAGTACGCATGAGTATGGAGAATCGGATGAAAAAAAGCGCCAAGCAGGAGTCAATAAATATCGTGCACAGAAGATTGCGTTCTATACGCATGCGCGTGGAGATAGCGGACTCGTTGGAGATGCGCTTATACAGACCAACAGAAAGTCAACCTTTTGACGGATTTGGCCCAAAATTTTATACGGACCTATATTCATGACGATAAAACTGTGTACCAAATTTTATCTATCTAGCTTTTCAACTTTTTGAGTTATAGCGTTCGCATGACTGCGGACATACAGACAGACTTTCCGTTGACGGATTTTGTCCAAAATTTGAAAGAAACCTACAAATTATGTTTAAAGACCACATACCAAATTTCATCCCCGCAGCTCTAATAGTTTTCGAGTTATCGTGTTCACAGACAGACATAATTCCAAAATTGTGTTTTTCGGACTCAGGGAGGTCTAAAACGTGGAGATTCGTCAAAATCTCGAGTTCGAATTTTTTGACGATTACAATACTTTCTCTTTCTATACTTCGTATACGAGAAAGTAAAAATCAAAAAGTAAAAATAATAGCTCAGCTAAACAGCAAAATCAAAATAAAGAAAAAGTTTCAGATAACACAGAGACTAAATTATTAATGTCATGCACTAATAATAGCAACAATCTTCCAATTGTCAATATAAAAATTTGTGGTATTCAGTTAAAATGTCTTATTGATTCAGGTGCAAATGTAAGTTTAATTCAGCCACACATTGTTGATCAAATCAAAACAAAAACTAAAGTTGAGTATATTTCAAGAATGGTCAGAATTAAAATAATAGATAACACAGTTGTTCCATACATGTCAGCAATTAATTTAAAATTCAAAATTTAAAAAAAAATGGTTCTCGAATCAATTTTTTGTCACGTTAAACCCTTGGAATGCTCATTATCATGCTATTCTTGGTTATGATTTCTTGCAAAGAAATAAAGTTGTCATAGATACTGTAAACAAACAACTTCTAGTTGGTAATCAAAAATTTGATTTTGAGGAAAATTCTCCTACCAATGTTTACAGTGATACTACTGATTGTGACATATCTGAAAGTGACAAAAACAAAAAAGAAAGCTTTGAGCAAATCAATAACAATTTTGGTGAGAAAGTTGATGTCAGCGAGGAAACTTTTCATGCGCTTAATGTCACAATAGCCAATAATATTACAGTTCAGCCTTTTTCAATAGAAATCATAAATTTAAAAGTTCCTAAAAACATTTCAAAAAATAAAGATCTAATTTTTATTCCAAAGAAAAATAAATTGGGTTATTTAATCAATGAATCTCTAAATGTTCCCACTAATGCTAATTTTTTTCACACCATAATTGAAAATAAAACTAATAAAGTTATTCATCTAAGAAAGAATACAATTATGGGCAAATTATCAACATTTGATGTAAATGACATCATGTCTCCTTCTGAATCTGAAATTTATCAAATTAACAACTTAAACTTAAATGAAATTCATAAAATGCGTAGAGACGAGTTACTCAAATCTGATTTTAAACTTGATCATCTTAATGATAAAGATAAAAAAGACATGCAAGAATTACTTCTCAAAAATTTTTAAGTTTTTTCAAAATCATACAAAACTCTTGGTGAAACTTCAGCAGTAATCCCAGAATTTTCTCTTTTGCACAATTTTCCTCTACAAACAAAACCTTATTCTATTCCTCTCATGGCTAAAAAATATGCTCAGCAGGAACTTAATAATCTTTTAGAGGCAGGTATCATTGAACCATCTTCTTCGAGCTATTGTTTTCCGGTAATTTTCATTAAGAAAAAACAAAATCCTCATGACAGTAATTCTGAACCTAAATTTAGAATGGTTGTTGATTATAGACTTCTAAACAGAATAACTGAAACATTCAAAATTTGTCTTCCAAAAATTTCTGAAATTATTAAAAACATTGCAGGTAGGAAAATTTATTGTGTTTTGGATTTGAAGTCGGCTTTCTTTCAAATAAAATAAAGAGATGAGGATAAGCGAAAACTTGCATTTTGTACAGAAATAGGTAATTTTCAACCGACTAGACTTCCTTTTGGCTCAAAAAACAGTACATCATATTTTCACACACTGATTTCAAAATGTTTAAATGGTATCACAGGTAAAAATGTACAATTTTTTCTGGATGACATTATAGTTGCAGCCGATTCCTTGTGTGAACTAAAAGTAACTTCGCAGCAAGTATTTGATAGACTCATAAAATTTAATCTTACTCTTGATCCAGCAAAATTGCAATTGTGCAAATCAGAAATTGCATATTTAGGTTTTGATCTCAATTCTAATGGTTTTTCTCCATCAGAACAGAATGTAAACAAAGTCACAAATTTTCCTAGGCCAAAAAATTTAAAGCAGGTACAAATGTTTTTGGGTATGCTAAATTATTTTAGAGGTTTGATTTGTGATTATGCAGGTATTGTGGAACCGTTGGTAAAGTTAACAAAGAAAAATACTCCATTTGTTTGGTCAGTTGAATGTGAAAATGCTTTTTACACTGTGCAGGAAATCATTCTCAAAAAACCTACGTTAAAAAACTTTGATCCAAATTTGCCTATTTCTCTCATTACTGATGCTAGTAAAATTGCTATTTGTTGGATATTATTGCAAAAAAAAGACAATGTTTACTATCCTTTAGAATTTTTTTCTAGAAAATTAACACCAGCAGAATGTAAGTATCCTTTGATCCGAAGGGAATTGCTTGCTATTTATGCTTCGGTCAAACATTTTCATGATCAATTATTGGGGGAAAATTTTGAACTCTTAACTGATGCTAAACCATTAACTGAATATCAAAGTCTTGACAAAAAGCCTGAGATAGTTGCTAGGTGGTTATTGTATTTAGGCACTTTTTCATTCACTCCAACTCATATACCTGGTAGTTTAAATCCAGCGGATTTCCTTTCCAGAGTTGTGGAGGAAAATTCTCTAAATGTAAACAATATCACTCTTTTTCAACCTAATGATAAACTTTCCATGCAAAACATTTTAAATGAACAAAAACAAGATGCAATTTTAAGCAAAATTATGAATGATTTAACTGACAACAAACAATGTAAACAATATTTTCTTGATGTTAATTCAGGTTTGTTAATGATTAAAAATGCACATAAAAATAAAAAGAAAATTGTAAATAGAATTGTAATTCCTAAATCTCTAATTAAAGTTTGTATTGAAACTGCACACGCTCCACATTTTGGTGTTAGGAAAACATTTCAATTCATTAGACATAAGTATTAATGGAGAGGTATGTACTTAGACACAAAAAATTTTTGTGAACATTGTGAAAAATGCCTAGAAAACAAACCAAAAGCCAAACTAACTCAGACACAAATGATTCCCAAAAGAAATCTTGCACCAGGTCAATGTATTGCTATTGACATTGTTGGTAAACTTCCTAGATCCACCGAGAAGAAAAATTTTATTTGAACTATAATTGATCACTATAGTAGATATTTAGAAGCTTATCCTTTGCAAAACATCACTTCAAGAACTATCATTAATTGTTTAAACAAATATTTTGCAAATTTTGGTCTTCCAAAATTTTTAATCACTGGCAATGCTACTAATTTTATCTCAAATGAGATGGTGGAATTTTTAGACAGGTTAAATATTCAGCATAGAAAATCTTCAATTTACTATCCAATGGCAAATGGTTTACTTGAGAGAGCTCACAGAACAATGAAAGAAAGTTTAGCATCAATGTGTGAGAGTACTTTTCAGTGGTCAGAGAAACTTTTGTTTTTTAAATTGTATTATAACAATTCAATTCATTCTGTAACAAAATTTGCTCCAGCAGAAATATGCTTTGGCAGAAAGCAAAATTTACCTCTTGATAGCTTTTTTGAACCTGTAACTGTTGAAACTGAGTCAAAATATATGAAAAATATCAGAAATAATATGTGTTCCATAAGAAATGAGTTTGCAAAAAATGAGGAACAATACTTTAAAAACAATGCTTCGCACATCAAGGGTCGTAAAGTGCCAAATTTTAATTTGGGCGACAAGGTATTTGTTAAGAATTTTTCTCATCCACAGGTGTTCCAAGAGAAATACAAAGGACCTTTTGAGATTATAAAGATTTTAAGAAATAATAACTATGTCATTAAGAGTCTTAAGGACAATAAAACAATGAAACTTAATGTAAGTAAAATATTTAAACAAGAGCAGCCTAGGCCAAACCTTAGGAATTAAAGAATGGTTGTGAAAAGAGAAAATATTCTTTGAAAATAACATTTATGTCTATAATTGTTTTACAATTTAACCATGATATAGAATTTTATTAACTTCATTTCGTATTGATAAATGCCAATCAGCAAAGTGTGCACACATAAAAAAAGATGTTATACATAGCTTTACAGATATTTCTTGCTATTTTTAATGCTGTGTTAAGATTTTTATTTTGTATTTGATGGTACTGTATTCCATTTGATATTTATTTACTCATTTTGTCATGCTGGTCCGAAAATGTAGTGAATAGGGTATAGATCTTGATAGGAATGTTAGTGCGAGGAATTTTATATATAAAAAAATTATACTGCATGAATTTGCAGCCTTTTGAAGCTATATACATCAGTGGCGAATCCAGGGGGGGCTGTAGGGCTACCCCCCCCCCC
>BGPR01000343.1:398782-453907 GCA_013235015.1 Araneus ventricosus | reverse complement strand
TTGATTATATGTATACATGATGCATGTTATCGGCATTAAAAGAGCACTGATAGAGAAAGATTTCTAAATGCTAGTTGTGACATTAACATTTTTACAATTACTGGAATTTGCATTATTATTTCAATGTTATTGCAATTGGGTGAAAATTGGTTGGTACCATTTTGATAAGATCATTAAACACCAATTGTTGAGATTATACTCTATGTATAGGAAAGAGGTCAATGCCCCTTACCAAGGGGAGGCTAATAGGAGATAACAGACCAATTGGGGATAACAGGCCTATCCCATTTCCTCGATAACTAAGGTATTATTATTGTTAATAATTGTTTGATGGTTACAGCAATGGTGATATCATTCAGACCGAACATTTGTAGAGGTTATACTGGATGTGTCTCAAAGAACATATATCTTATGGGAGACCAAGTGCATTTGAAAAACAAGTTGAGATATGTATTACAAAATATGATGCCAATCGATAAAATATAAGGTAGTATTTACATATATAGAATAGTTTCTGTTAACAATTAAACACAATAATTTTCTTTTACAGACCTGCATTCGCTGATGCTTGTTGTCGGCATTAATTGAACATCGATGGAAAAGATTTTGAATACTAATTATGACAATTACACTTTAACAAATGTTAAAGTTGCATTATTATTTCAAATAATTACTATTTTGACTAAAACAGTTATTCCGGTACTCCGTTACATCGATGATTATTGAGATTATGCTCTAATGCCCCTTCCAAAGAGAGGCTAAAAGGAGATAATAAACCTGTTGGGAATTGCATACCTTTTCCCGTTCCTCGAATAATAAGGTTAATTATGGCTAAAAATTATTCACAGCAATGTTAATAACATTCAGACAGAATAGTTTTATATGTTATACTGGGAGTGCCTCACAAAACATTCATTTTGAGTAACCAAGTGCATTTGAAAAAATTGAAATGTTACTTACAAATACGATACCAATCGATGAAATATGAGGTAATATTTGCATATAATAAAGAAGTTTCTGTTATCAACTGCCTGAAATAATTTTCATTACAAACCTGCGTTCGTTGTATACTTGGTTAGTTGTACTGAAAGATAGAAACTGTTAAATGCAACACTATTAAGTATTTTACTGCTGGGGTAATTGACAAGATGAAGTAATGTAATTGTCGTGATTAAGTAAAAAGTTAATAGGCTATTTACAATACATACATAATATGATAATTCTCGAATCATTTGGAGGTTAAGAGAAATATAATGCTATTTACAGGAAATATCCGTTTGTAAAACTAGTGATACATTTGGATGACCTATAAAGTATTTATATATAAAAAAGAAGAAAAGGAATGTTATGCTTCTCTCTCTCAAATATCTATTTACAGAGATGATGAGGGTCCATTAATTAAGATGTCGTTGTCTATAATAAAGTCCAGTAGTTGTTTCAATCTAGTCCTTGAGCCTGTGTTTTTAAGGATACCCAATTTCCATTGTAAGATGTTGGAATCACTTGGCTTTTTGAAATGCAGCTCTCAGTTAGAATACATGAAGTGGCAAAGTGTAGTGGTGTCCCAATCTCTCCGCAGCTGCAAAGGTCGGAGTTTCGGAGGTTGAATCTTTTTAAGTATGATGTAAAAGGTCCGTGTTCTGAAAAGAACATAATTTCATAACGGGACCAGTTATGTAGTTTGAAAGAAGGGATAGGTATGATTTCGTGAACTAGTCTACCAACTGTTCCTTTGTCCCATTCCTTTTTCCATTCTTGTAGAATCTCCTTGTTTAAGATATATTTTAGTTGACTTATTGGTTTTAGAATTTCCAAATTTGACCCCTCTGTTATGGCTCTTTTTGCCAGGACGTCGGCTGACTCATTTCCCAGGTGGCCAGTGTGTGCCTTGATCCAGCCAATATTGATGTTGTTTCGTTCTTGGAGTTGGAGTTGAATTTTTCTTACTATTGGATGTGGAGATGTGGGATTTTGTATGGCCTGAAGGCTAGAAAGGCTGTCCGACCAAATATTTACTCTGTTTGAAGCATTCTCATGATGTTTAATGGCTTGTAAGATGGCTTGGAGTTCCGCTTGGAACACATTGTTTTCCTTGGAAAGCTTGCCCATCCATGTTGACGAAATTCTGTTCTCTTCATCGAAGCAACAAAATGCAGACCCTGTGCCATCGTCGTTTTTCCATCCGTCTGTGTATGTTGAATTTGCTGTTGGGTACTCTTTAAGAGGTTGGGTGGTTATTTGTTTGTCAATCAGAAATTTTGCTGGGTGCATTTCATGTCCTCTTTGGACAACCTCATATTTTGTTGGGTCTAATGGAGTGTTTAAGACCTGTGTTGGTAATCTTAGTCTGGAAATTTCTATGAATTTTGCCTCTTTGTTCGTTGTTAAATGGAGAGGAGGGATTCCTGTTATTACTTGGAGGCTATTAGTGGTTGTTGTATGGTAGGCTTTTGTTATTAGTAAAAGGAATTTCCTTTGGATGGTATTTAGTTTCCTCTTCATGCTTTCTGTGATTTTTTACGCCCATGCGACTGCGCCATGGCACAGCATTCTCTCAATTACTGTTTTATAGATTAATTTTCGGTTGGCTGTTGTGAGTCCCCAATTCTTTCCGGCTATTCTTTGAAAATGTTGATATTGTTGTAGTGCTTTTGTGCCTTTTTCCTTGATATGAGGGATCCATTTAAGCTTGTCGTCTATGATAATTCCGAGATATCTGAGAGTTGATACTTTTTGTATTCTAGTATTGTTCCATTTGATTCTTGCTGGATTTATAAGATTGCCTAGATACATATATTTTGTTTTTTCCAATGAAATTTGTAGTTTATTTAGTTCTGCCCAGTTTGAGAAGGTTGTTATTGCTCTGTTAGCTAGTTGTTGAACTCCATCTTTGGTTTTGTGCGAGATAACAAAGGCAAAATCGTCCGCGAAGGCCTGCAGGTGTACATTTTGTGGCCAGTCTGTTTTTAGGATATTATCTGCAACCAGGTTCCAAAAAGCTGGACCGCTGCAGGAACCCTGTGCGCATCCTTTTGTTTGTTGCCAAATTGCTGGGCCTTCTTGCGTTTGTATGATGACCTTCCGGTTGCTGAGGATATCTTTTAAAGATTCTGTGACATTGGCTTTGTTTGTTATATTATCTATTGAGTTTTTGATAGAAGAGTACAACAAATTATCAAATGCACCCTTTATGTCGATAGAGATGAAAAGTGTTTGTAGGCCTTTTTGTTTTGCTTCTGAGATTTTGGAAATTAATGAATGGAGTGCCAGGTCAACCGATTTTCCTTGACGAAAGCCAAATTGAAATTTATGTAGTTTCTTTTCTTTTTCTAGTGTATAGTTGAACCTTTGTAGGAGTAACTTTTCAAGAATTTTGCCAAGTGTTGGCAGTAACTTTATCGGTCTGTACGATGAAATATTTCTTTCCTCTTTACCTTTCTTGTGAAAGAGAACAATGATACCTTCCTTCAAAGGGGTTGGAAATTTTTGTAGATGTAAACATTTGTTGTAATAGTTCCGGAGAATAGATGGGCAAGCCTGGAAAAGTTGTTTTATTATGATGAAGTCTATTCCATCATTGCCTGGTGCTTTATTTGTTGGTAGGAATCTAATGATTTCCTTTAGTTCCTTGTTGGTAAACGGTGGTTCAATAATTGGTTGTTTGGGTGATTGTATTTGGTTTGTTGTTTCTATTGTAGTTGGATATAAAGTTTTAAGTATTGACTTTGCTATATCTCTTGGAGAACCTCTTTGTTGATTATCTATGAGGGTAAATAAATCCGTGGGGGGAGCTGAGTTCTTGAAGGCAATTTTGAAGAATTTGCCGTAAACATTTTCGTCCTGAGTGCAATTCCTTTTGAAACAGTTGCGTTTGGCGGAAAGAACTTCTTTTTTGAAAATTGATTGTTTAATTTTTGCTTTTAGTTGAAAATGCGCTTTTTCTGCGTCGAATGATCTTTGTGCTCTTCTTTTGAGGGCGCTTATTTCCTTCTTTCTGGTTTCTAGCTGGGGGTTCACCACGAGATTATTGGTGTAGAAGGAGTTTTCTTTAATTTATAGGATTTCCTACAAGCCATATTGATCTCTTGTTGGAGAAATGTGGTGAGATCATCCAATTCCTCTGGTGTATTAGTATTTGAAATTCTTTGCAGGATATTTTGGGCTTTTAATTTTATGATGTTTTGAAATTTTTTGTGTCCTCCAAATATAGTCTTAAAGCGATTGTAGGATAATATATGTTGGTCTCTGTTAATTATTATACGAATAAATTTGTGATCGCTATAAGATTCTAGGTCTTCAAGAACCTGCCAATTAGAATTGTTGACCAGGTCTGTAGAGGAAACTATTGTTTCCTTTGGTATTTCTCTGTTCATATGATGGGGGAGCGCCTGGGGTATTAAGAAGTTGACTGTTTAATGAAGAGATGAAATTTAGGACTTTCTCTCCTCTGGTATCAAAGTCACTATAACCTCATGATTGGCTGTGTGCGTTTAAATCTGCGCCAATTAAATAATCTTCTCCCTGTAAAGAAGTTATTAGATTAGATGTTTCGTTTTGGTCTATTTCGCAGTATGGAGAAGAATATGATGAGATAATTGAAAGAGGGCTTGTGAATTAACTTGAATTTTGATCGCTACAATATCGTTGCCAGATAGGAGGAAAATTGGATTGTTACAGGTGGGAAGGGCAATTATTCCGGCTTTATTGTTTTTGGACAACCAACTCTTCCAATAACCTGGAAGTCCTTCTATTTTGTTATCCTTTACGTAAGGTTCCTGAACCAATATAATCTCTGGTAGTTCTTTCTTTGCTGTTTTGGCTAGCATAGCTGTGGGCACTTTTGCTTTTTGTAAATTTATTTGGAGGATTTTAATTTTTTCCTTGTTGTTATATCTTATATTCCATTGGAAGTTATGGTTGAATGATGTAGAGTTATTCGTTTGGTTAACTAAAGGTGGGTTGTTTAACCCTATATTCGCTGTTGAGTCGTTAATTTGGTGTGCCATCAGTAGTCTCTTGTTGCTTTATATGTTTTGATGTTTTTCATATAAATTGTACAGAACTGTGAGGAAGCTGTGTGATCAGTTCTGTGTTTGGTTCCTTTTCGTCTGTTTTCATCATTGCAGTTTATGCAGCATGGAATTGAGGCTCTGCACTGCGAAATTGGATGTCTGTTTCCACAAAAGCCACAGAAAGGTTTGATGTTCTTACAGGAATTGAAAAGGTGGCCGTAGGCATGACATTTCTGACATTTTTTTTATGTGAAAGAATTCTCGGATATTATGCATACTCCAGTTAATGGGGAGTTTTTTGATCGATGTTGTTTTTTTAAATTCCTCTGATGGGGTTTCAAGAACCCAGTGGGATGTTCCCTGCGTTCTTCCCCTCAATTTGAATCTTATTTTAAAATCTTTGTCGATTCCAGTATGATGTCGAAGTGAGTCCTGAACTTCTTCGTTTGTTGTTTGATCTGGAATTCAGTAAATTATTATACTTGGATGTCGTTTTGCTGGTTTACGGGCTGTGATGACGTTGTTAAGAGATTCCGAGTTTTCGATTTTGTCCAATAATGCTTGTACATCCTCTTCCTTTCGACATGTGATCGCTATGCCGTTATTGCGAACTGCCTTGATGTTGCTGAAAGAGATTTCATTGCATGATAGATTTTCTCGAAGGAGGTGTTCAATTCCTTTCTTTGGCAGCTGTTGATTATCTTCGTTATAGAGTTCCTTATGATAAAGGAGAACGGTTGGTTGAATTGGTCGCTGTTTGGGAACTTCGATGTTTTTCTTTAAGGTTGTGGCGTAACTTGCTGTTTTTAATTCTACCAGATCTTCGCTTGTTGGCTTTGCCTGTTGTTTTGTTGGTAGAGTTTGCATACCCTGCTCACTTGTTTCTATCATTGTGATGCAGCTAGAATCTTTCATTTCTTTCACGTGATGCTGAGCGGATGGCAGATGATATTTGAACTCCATCGCATCTATCAATTTATTTGCTTTGTGGGAAAGATCCATCTTTAGATATGCTCTATATTTTGAGCCGCCTTGGTCTGTTGTCGTTGTGGTGCTACCATTTATTACTTTCCTAAGTTCTGTTACAAGTTCTGTGAATGATGCGTCTTCGTAGTTGTACTTATCGATGGAAACAATAGAAGATATTGTTGAAATTTCCGAAGAAGTAGAATTTGATCTTTCTCTAGTTGAAGATTGAGATGTTTGATTGTCGGTGTCATTTTTTTGTTGATTTTTCCTGGATTGCCCCATAGTTGAAACACTAAAGTTCAATTTAAATAGTTCAATTATACAATGCTGATTCAGTTATGTGGAAAGGATAATAAACCCAGAGCAGACCAGGGCAGTTACCCTCACAATCCCCAAACCCGCACGCACCATGCAGAGCGAGAAAAAAAATAATAAATGAAGAATGAGTGGTATGTAAGAAAGGGTAGGGTGCTGTGGAACCATGTGCTATATTTAAAAAAGGGGGGAAGAAAAGGAGTGAGGGGGGAAAAACTTATGAGTGTGATGAGGAATGTGGGTGCTATCTGTGTACCAAAAATGGGAGCTCTGGTGCTAATAGGAAAGAAGGGAAAAGCTAAAGTATTTCCCATGTTATAAAACTATTGATAAAAAACACACGCAGTTTTTGATTAATTATTTTAATTGTTTTTGCTAATAACTTTTGATTGAATGAGGGTAAAGATATGAAATTTGGAACAGTGATAGATATTGTGCCAAGCTACCCTGGTACCAAATTTTGGCGCCCCAGGGCTTATAGTTATGAAGATATATGGAAAAACAAGATATTAGAAAGGGGTGAAAAAAGGGGGAGAAACTGGCAATTAAAAATTTTAAAAAATTAGTAGCATGTATAACTGTGGGTAGAGCTATGTCACTAAGTTTGGAGGACCCTTAATTAAAAGAGAGTTAATTAGAAATGAAAAAGTAAAAACTAATCAAGTAAATTTACAATAAAAAAAATACAACAATTACAAAAAGCACATGATTGCCATAGGAACTGGACAAACAACATAGAGTGTTTACATATGATTAAGAAAAGGGGAAAGAAAATTAATTGGCCCCTCTTTAGGAGGAAAAACTTAATTAAATGAGAGTGTTAATGTTAATTGTTATACAGATCGCCATGACGTGCCCCCAGGGCCGCTATCCGATCCAGAAGGGGGGAGGCGGGAAAAATTTTTGTGTTGTTTCAAGTATATTGCCAGATTTGATAGTTAAGATTTTTAGAATAATAATGGAATTGCCAGATGCTAAGTTATTATTTAAAACATTTGATCGTTGATGATGTTGATGGCTGTTATTTTATTTTAGCGTTTTAATTTAAGTGGCAACGAAGATATTTGAATATTGGAGGAAGTCTGGCGCCTCCCTGTCTGGGTCAAACAACAACCCCCTGAGCACAACATGGCGGATAGAAATAAATGGATGATTTCAATACAAAATTAATTATATGAAGAATTATAATATTACAGATCACAATGATAAAACATGTTATAATCAAGCTGAGTTAAATGTGATTATACTGGAAGAAAGGTATTTTTTTATAGATTGAGATATACAATTTACCACCCAAAAAAGAAAACAGAAAACTAATTAACATTAATTAGAAAATTAAAAAAATTTGCATGTTAAATTTGCTCGAGCTATCATTACCCGCCCCAATCCAATCACTCCGTGTCTGCAACGAAAAACAGAGAAGGGGCTTCATTTAAAGGAATTTTAATTAATTTTTTTAAAAAAAAAAGAAAAATGGTAGAAAGTTGAGATTTGTTTTAAATGAAAGAAAAACGCCTAAATGATGGGGAGAGAGTTCAAATTTTTCTAATTGGTCAATTGTGTAACTAGTAAAGAATTTTGTAAAAGGTTGTTTACTTGACTAGGTGAAAAAGATTCAAATTTGACACTATGAAGTTTTCTTTTTATGTTTATAACTTTCGAAGTTTTGTTGATAGATGAAAAATTCAAAGAAGGAACAAATAAGCAGAGGATGTGAGAGAAACTATTAAAAAGTAAAAGTGAGGAAAGTGAAGGAACAAAAGATATAGAGTTGCAAACACGAAGGTAGAAAGGAAACCGGAAGTCAAGCCCGAGCACACAAAAATTTTTCAAAACATCATATAAAATTAACAAAAAATGGTACAGCAAAACTAAAAATACTGGAACGCTCTACATGGTGCATACAATTAGCCAGAGAAAGTTTTAGGGCACCTGGCCAACTCTTCTTGAGTTAGCCGGACATCTTGGTTGGCGGATTATCCGGCATGGAAAAATCCACTTTTGCCACTAGTAAATCCGGAAAATATAATCGTGTAATCCAATGTGTCACTGAGAGTGAGGAGCACTTCCTATGGCACACACACAACTAAAAATTTTTAAGATTCGGCTTGTGGTTTCAAAGTTATGATACTTTAAAGGTTGAAATTGTCGGAGCGACAGAAAACACAGCCGCGCGCTAGTAGCGGAGACTTCTACACAAACGAAGACTGCATCAGTGATGCACTCTCTTCGGGTAACAAAAACAAATAAGGCAGCTGAACGCAAATTACACTAATTTATTATTAATACACTGAACGTTAAACAAGAATATTAGTTAAAACAAAGGAAAGTCGTGTGGTATCGTTTTAATGCACAAAAAGTTGAATTCATTTTGTAACTCTTTACCGTCGGTGTAAGCTTAATCTTAAACCTCCGTTAACACCGAAGCTTTTAGGAAACATTAGGAATGTAATGGAATCGCGTTCAGTAGGCCTTTACTTCCCGTTATGCAAACCAATAAATTTAGCATCGCGATGTTTTGATTAATTGCCTTGTATTTTTCAGAGTTGAACTACCCTTTTAGTAAATGATTTCCGTTATGTTTTAAGAAATATAATAATATTCGATTAAACAGATGCTGCCCACTAGGGTAATTATCCCCCTCGACCACGCTGGTGGACTTCCGCTCAAAACCAACTAAGTACTTATTCGAGCGTCCAATTCACCTGAGCCGTAGTTACTGATACAAGGGCCAGTTTTGGTGGTGGGCTTCCAAACGATCCTTAAAAATGCTTATGATAATATATAAATGTATAAATTACAAGCCCTCACATTAGGCAAGCTTTTATAAAATTCTCATGAAATCAGAAATTCAAAATCATCATTATAGAAAGTATGGTATTAAATACAAAGTGCAGGCAGGATTTGTATTGCGGAAATATTTGATCCATAAATTATTTTATATAGGCCCCTAACATATAAGATGTTTTACAAATAGAGTTGTATTAAATGATGAACATGCCGAGATTGATTCCAAATGTAGCAAGTCATTTTAAGTTAGTAAATGATGCAAAAAACGTCTTTCTAATCTTGCAAGTTATCATTTATTTAAATTAAAACCATTAACAACACGATTTTGTCTTGGGCATTCAGATTAGCGGTAAAATTTTCCAAAAAGATTTTGCTGTAATATGCTCTTTAAAGTTAACTTTACAATGCACACTGCACAAGTATAGTTAAATGAATCAATAATAATTTTTAGATAATATTTTGATAGAAATAATATTTACCAGATATAAATAAAATTTTGAGAGCTCTTCGACATCTAAATTTGGAGTAAAATGCAGATGACAAAAAAAAATGCATTATTCAGCTACAGTTTGTTGCGCAACAAATTATTAAATATCACTAATAGAGAAGTATCTCGCCTGTAATTATTATTCTTGCAGCATTTCAAAAAGAGGTACCTTCACTGCTAAATATATACTATTGTCAAAATTTACATATATCATTATGTTTGGTCACCTGTGTACAGCAAACTGCGAAATTAGCGTTTTGAGATAGGAACCCAAGGTTGGGAAATCTGGTCCTGGAAACATCTGTTTCGAGTGTAAAAGAATAAATTTACTAGGGAAGTATCTTTAAAAATCATCCTTTAGTTTTTTTACCTCGTTTCGTTTACGGTTTTATTGCAAAAAAAAATTCTAATAAACAGATACTAAAATTTTAGTAAATAACTACTCAAGGAGTTGCGGTCCGTTAATCAGTCAACTATTCATTAGACAAAACACTCCAAATATGACACAGTAGCAATAATTTTCGTCAGGTTAAAAATTTATGATAAATCGCTTTAAATGCAATTGAAATAAATTTTATAACAACAGACTTTCACATTTATACTTTCTTACTACGAAACGACAGGTGAATTGAAAGTTTTCTGTCAAAAGAAGAAATTTTTCCAAGCAGTTTCAACAGGGCAGCGCATTTCTTCAAAGTGCAGAGAAATTTTTAGAAGAATTCTTTTTTGAATGACACAAAGCTGCTCCGATTTCAAAAGAACTGCCATTGAAAGAAAAGATTAAATCGAATTCTTACGCTAATGTTCCGAAATGTAAGTGGATATGGAAATGTAGTTAAAGCGAAAAAAATATTGTGAGGAATCTGGCAATAATTAATTATTCGGCGTTTTAGTTTGCCATTTTTCTTTTACCAAATGAGAATGGACTTTTTAAGAGATCTCTGGGAACACTTTTGGAAGAGCTTTTACATGTTTAAAGAAGAAAATAATTTTTCGATTATTTCCCATTCCTCAAATAGTAAATTGCTTTATCATGAAAGTTCATTTACATTTAAGCAAAATAAATTTATTTTTTTTACCATATCGCATGAAGTATTAGTGGTATATTGGCAACTACTTAGGAATTTCAACATACTGATTTTGTTCTATTTTATTTTCTTCTATTTCCGATATTTATTTCTTTCTCTTTTTTTAAAAGGAAAAGGATTTCACTGATGAGTCTGTGCCATTTTCATTAATTTGTAAGTATGTTTTACTATTTATTATTTAACCGTACCTGTGATACATATCCTGCCTCCTGTCATAAGTTTTATAAAAAAGAAATTATCTTGAATCTTAAACAAAATGATATGCAAATAGAGAAGATTTTGACTTTCTTTGTAAAATATACTTTAAATTCATGTAATAGTTCATTTTTCAATCAAGAAGTTTATTAACAGTTATCTACAAATGAACCCTCGTTGACATGATTGCAGACTTCGAGACAGAAAAATCATTGGTCATCTGATTTGAACTGTGGACCCACTTCAATATTGTTTGACGTATCAGAACACTTCCATTCCTTCCAATGTCAACTCTTTACATTGCCGCAACGGAATCATTGTTTTTGAAGAACACGTCCATGGCGAAAGCTTGGAGGTCCATGCTGATTAAAGGCTTTAAACTGCTTAAGTCAGCAATAAATATTTCCACACATATGTGGGCGGAGCGCTAGATTTAAATCGTTCAATTCTTTATGCCCAACTCTGTACATGTTGTCTTGATGTATGGTAAGTTTAACATTGTCTCCAAATATTGGCGTTGACACAATTGGCGCTCTTTGACAGGATTTCAGATCTCGAGGAAAAGAGAAATGATCAATATCTGCATGATTTCGGAAACTTGAAGCATGACATGGCAGTCAAAATGTGCGACAGTAAACTCACTATTTAATTCAACAAGAATTGGGTATCATTTACCCAACAAAAGATGCATGTACCTGTACTGGGAATGTTTAATGTGAAGGCGAATCAATCTGGCATCAAGGAGGTAATTTTTCGCTACCTGTGTTCTGCACATGTTGAATAGGCGGAATTCTTAAAATGGTGGTAGTTTTGGTTACGAGTTAAAGTTGAAAATTTTTCTTCTTTCTTTGTTTGAGTTATTTCATATTTTTTTAGATCTTGGTGATTCTTTGCTCTTCCGCTTTAGAATTTTTCGGGTCGCATAAGGGTTTTAATATTTAGACTGATGTCAAGCCCTTAATAGAAAAAAATCCTGTTAAAATCTTCGCTTTGTGTAACTCTTGATAAAGTGCAAAGCCAGATTCCTCCATCTTGTTTTAATTTTTCACTTTGTTCTATTCTATACTACCTGGTAACTCATTTTTCTTTAATTCGCTACCAGGTGACGCCACTCGCATGTAATCAAAATTCAACTAAATTTAAAATTCCAAGATTAGAACTTCAAAAATTAAGTTAAAAATCATAAAAAAATAAGCATTAATAAAAGCTTAATATAAAACACAAAAAAGCAAATTAGAACGAAAAATACAATTAGAATGAAAGCAAAATGGAAGAAAATTGTAAAAGAACCAGAATAGCGATTCTTCTTCAGAGACCACACGCCATTGTAGCTCTAAAGCAGGACAAAAATTTTCTGAATAAAGGAATGACAATTAGTCAAAATTATTCCTTTATGTGGCCTGAATTTTTGTCCAACCTCTGAAAATAGGATAAAAGGAAAAAAGAAAAAACATAACAGATACCTGTACAACAGAATCAATAATGAGACAGAAACCAAAAAGCAAAAAGTCATCCTCTTTCAAAACAGACGCTCTATACAAGTAAAGCCCAATAACATCAAGAAGCAAGCCCCTAGCTCCATCTATGTAGAAGAATTCGAACTGTTCTCCAGAAGAACAGAAATTCTTAAAACTGTTTTTTAAAAAATTTATTAACTTTTGGGAAATAACCAGGATATCCGTTATCTTTTAATATATTTTTTTAATTATCTAAAGCCTTAACAAAAGTACATTGGTTATTACAAATATTTTTAATCCTAATTAGAAGCAGCTGCATATGCGCCTTTCTGTATAATGCAAACTAATTTTAATTAATTTTTAATTCGAGTTCTATGAATATTTAATTTAATTTTCGTTAAATTTTATCAATTATAACTGTTAAAATCCAAGAATTTACAGAGAACAATTTAAAAACTAGATTAAAAGAGTTATTCTGTCAAATGAAGAACTGCCTTTTTTCTTTCCCTTAATTATCCAGATTTCTTTACTGAATCATTCGTACTTTACACCTTAGAAAATGCACCAGCTCCACATATCAAACCGATGTTCTTTAAATAACATTAAAGAAAATTTTGAAACGAGAGAGTATCAAGAAGCGCCAAACCATCCGTCACAGAAAGTCTTTATTACCAATCGTGTTTATTTAAAATATGGCCCTGTATTGACCTAAAATGAAAATGGTTTTTAAAAACACATTTTTATTTGTGTACTTTAAGATAGAATTTTTTTGTCTTAATTATTTTCTACTGTTTGGTTTTTAAGGTATAAATCATTACTATAAATATTGACAGACAATTAAGATATAAAAATATTAAAAATATCAATATCATGGAGAACACTCCAAATGTTGGATGCAAGCGTTGGCGAACGATAGCAGTTTATGCAGATTCAGCATTGCTGATTGGCGCTGTCGTTTCGCTCGCTTGTGTTTAGCTCTCTTCCTCTGCGAAACTTTACCAGTTCCAGTTCACTTGTCTGTGTGAGCGCCTGAGTGGTGCATCTTATTCATCATATTTATGTTTTTAATAAAGAAGAGATTATGGATCGAAACTTGTATTCAAATCCCACGCCTTTACAAAAGCGCAAAACTTGAAAACATCAGAGAGTGAATAAAAAGTCGATTTAAAAAATCCATCCTTGCAAATATGAAACAAGTGTAATTAAATAAATATATGTTAAAAAAGGAAATAAAATGAATTGGGGAGAGAGATGTTTCTCTCTTATAAAAAAACTGTGTCGATGCACCTGTGACAAATTGCGGGCCGACTTCGAACAAATCGGGAGCTATAGCTGACATTCGCCGTCATAAACATTCATTTTCTTTCTTTTAGTCATAGAAACCTAACTGTAACTTTGTTTCGGAACGAAAGTCATTGAGAGAAGTTGAAGTTATTGCCCCCACCGTCCAATAACTTCAAGATTGGTTGCAGTGCTGTTCAACTACAATCGAAGAGACAAGATTTTCTTTTCAGGGTTGAAGCATATCAGAAAAAAAGCAATTTAGCAACCTAAAAAACGAAAAATTATGAAATAAACTATATAATTAAATTAGAAAACTTAAATAATACCAGAAGAATCCATGGTGTCACTAGAAAGACTTTCTGGTCTTGAGAAAGAATTTTTTTAGAGTCTATTGTTTGACCCTCCTCATATTATTATAATTCCATATTCAAACTTGGATGTTGATGTAGATTACTGAACTTCGCAATCAATGAAAGAATGAAGAAGGAGAGAGCAGTTGGCAGATCTGATTTTTAAGGATTGTGCATTATAGTTAAAAACCCAAGAAAACAAAGTACAAACTGTTTCATGTTTCTCTCGTCATTCGTTTTAATCCGTTCTTAACGAAATCATTTCATTCACGAGCCTAATTGCGCTCCTGATGATATCGGTCTGGCTTTCTTCGCTGCAGTAGCAACCGCGGTTCTGAAGCAACAAAACGAGCGTTGCCTATTGGTTAATTACCCCCCAGAATAGACAAAAACAAGAGTTTTAATGAGCACTGGTCTTATCAGGGGAAGCAGCGGGCCTTAAACAAACACGCACGTCTCCTCATTAAAGGGAGGGCGATAAAATTTTGCGGAGGGCCTGCATCCTTTGCTTGGGATCGTAAAATGGGGTAAGTTCATTACGCGGTTGCAGTTACACACCGAGACAGTCTTTTCTTTTATATTCTCGTGTTTGATGAAACCAGGAGGAGATTCTTTGTTTAGCTGAAAATACAAATGTTTGGTTCTTTTGTTGTCGAAGAGTGGTTAACGATGCAATGTAGGAGAGCAGTATCATTTTATGTGCGTATTTGAATTATGCGAGTTAATAGGCAAAGGGCACATTCAATTTAAGTTTTGATTAATCTTGATGAAAATCTAATTACAGGACTTTAGTTTATCTCGTAAATTGTTTAATTGCTTCAGTTTTTTGTTGTTGCTGTTGTTTTAGATTTTTTCATGGAACTAAAAGACTCAACAGTTTTTAAACTCATCTGAATCCAGTAAACATAAAGACAAACAATTGTGCTAAAACCAACAGTCATCATTTCAAAACATATACAGAATGCTGTTTTATATCATCCTCTATTTCTTGGCATCTAATTATTACTTTAATATTATTCGTTGATATGATGTTCCATGCTCTCAGAAAGGAAAAAAAATCAGAAAATAATCGTTTAAAAAGATAAAATATTTTCTGAACTCCAAGAACTTCTTTCTCTTTATACAATCTCCGCCTAATTTTTAATAAGAATCTTTTTTCAGCAGGATAAAATTAATAAAAATATGTTTTATATCTTAGCTGAAAACAATCAAAGGTTTTTTTCTGTCTTCTGAAAGCAGTAAACCTTTCGAAGAATGCTCCAATAAGTGAATCAAATTTATTTTAAAATTATTGGAAAAGCAATTATTTTGATGGTATAGAAAGCACTAAACGATAGCAGAATGTTCTTCAGAGATTGTTTATGAATATATTCGCTTAAAAGCTTGAAAACGCTTTATCATAAATCGCCATTGCAAAAAGTAACAGACTTGAAGTTTTAATTTGGAATTGCTGAAATTGTTGGCAAATTGCATGACTGAAAATAAGAGGATACCTGTTTAAAAATTTCCCCCAATTACATACAATTTAAATGCATAATTTATAATAGTGAATACATTAAATTAGGAACATGGTTTCACATTTCACTAATCCATATGTTTAATGACATTTATCGCACGATTTTTATATGCAAATGGTTCACATCAGTGCATTTATAATAAAAATATCAGTAATCCTATAACAGGTGATATTAGTCTGATTTCATATTACGCGGCAGACACTATTATTTGTCGCGTACACCATTTAATTATTTAATTTAAAAGAGAATCATCCATCGATGAAACACTTCAAATTTTATTTTACATCAAGGTTGAAATTCTTCACAAATTATAAATTTTTTCATACATTCCCTCAGCACAACTGCAAAATATCATTTTATTTGATAATCGCCAATATTCCCTTCCATTTCAAAATATGAATGAAGGAGCGCAGGAAAATGGACAAGGCCCATTATATATCTACACTAACTGGTATACCCGGTGTTGCTCGGGATAAAAATATTTCCAAGTCTAAGTACTTACAACACTTTAATTAAACAGTTTTTCGCAGCAACGTCTTTCTTTGATTTTCGTCGTCCCCTCCCGTGCTGTCTGATATCCTCGGCCAGCAGCCAAACTCCTCTCCGTAGTTTGAGCAACCTGACCACGAATCTAACAGTCCTTGGTACGCATTTTCACTTCCCCCTCATTGATTGCTACGGCGACAGCAGAAGCTCTTTCAAATCTTGGTTTTTATCACCACTCTCCGGAGTACAATTCTCTTTTGTGTTTGTGTGACTGATCAAAAAAACACCTACACAGTCATATCATCATCTTCACGCCTCTTTCTTCTACCGTTAAGGTGGCTTCCTACCATTAGTTCTGAACTGCGCTAAATATAATACCAAATTTGATGAATTATCACTTGAGAAAATTTAAGTTTGGCGGCAGTGCTCTAACTCTTAAGCCCAACCAAAATTTAAATAAAAACTTGCCTTTCATTCAATATACAAAAATTTAAAAGTGTTTTCATGCCTCATAATTTTAAAATGACATGAAAGCATAAGATTAAATGCTTGAAAAAAGAATGAAAATCATTCCACACACACAATGCACACAAAAAATAAACTTGAAATCAAATATCTGTTGCCATGTTTAATATAAATACCAAAATATTACTTTGTAGCAGATGCCATAAAATATTTCAGCAATGCAATGAATACTAAAGTGAAAATTCTGCTTTGGAGTTAATTTCCCAAGAAAACAATTTATACAATCACAATCGTAACAATTGCAAAAGCGCGTGAATAAAGAATTTGCTGAAATAAAGGGATTGGTTTGAATTTTATTTACAACAATGAAGACATTTTTACGAATCACTTTGAAAAATTAATTAAATTCGAACAAAATGTCACATGGAAATAAGATCGGTGTCATTGAAAAGCTAATTTTTTTAAACTTTACGATGATGTTAGAATATTCCAAATAATTGTGGGAAAACGTATAAATTTAAAGTAATTTTTAATTAGGTAAAATTCAAACTAAAATTTCGAAAACACCTTTTTTAGTTAGTACCTACTACCCAAGAAACAACAAGTTGCCAAATTTCACGTTCCTAGTCCCAGTTGTTAGGGAGATTTGGTGATCAGTCAGTGAGTCCATTTCTCTTTTATATACATAGATATAAGCAACAACATCTTTTTAACCCTTTATTAAGTTGGCCGCTAGCATGAGACTTCGATACCTAGCTATTATTCCAATCTTCGTTTGTGTTTTTTCATTGACGTTAAGACTTTATGAAACGCTTTATGTAAAGCCGCTAATAAGTGATTGAGCTTTCAGTTATGGACAGTAAATACAGAGTGGCCAATTAACCTTTTGGAGACATTATTCAAATTTAAAAGAGACTTTATTGTCTTGAGAAAATTAAGATTCGTTTATTTCACTTAATGACAGAGCATCCATTAATAATAAGAAACCTCCTGAAAAGAAATGAATGAAATTTTTTTGCTCCATTTAAAATACTTAATTTCGCTGTGATTTATAAAGAAACAAATTTATTTTTCGACATTTCTTTTGAAAAAGATAAGATTTAACAAGATGATCAATGATAACAATTTTTCGAGTTGGAAATAGTGTTTCATCGTTTGAGTTTCTGCAAGTTTCTTCCTTATAAAGAGCGTAGATTAGCGAGATCTCTTTTAATACATTTCATCTATTAATAGTTTAAAAATTCGAAAGCACCCTATTTTAATAAAAGGCCGGTGATAGCTTTTGAGTGTTTTCTCTTCTCTTCTTCTTTTACTGGAGCCATTTCCAAAAGCCTCTTCAATTAGAAATCCTCCTTATTTTAGCTAGTTTATTTTGAATGCTAATGGAAGCAACAACTTCTCCTTCGTCGTCAATTCATTTCCAATAAACACTTTAATGGATTCGCGATGGGCATTTTTTTGGAAAGATGCAATTATTTTTGAATGTGCTTCTTTTATTAGTGCAGAAAGAAGAGGCGTGGAGTTATTTTTATTTCTGTCTTCCTTTTAGGAAGATAGCGGGTGTATTATTTATATTTTTGTATGTCTCTTAGAAGCATTTTCAAGCTATGTATATTCTATTACTGAGGCGATAAGAAAAATAATGTTTCTGATATAAAAGAAGATAATAATTTCATGTAAATAAAGTGTTAAGTAAAGAAATATTTCTAAAATGTTGTAATTAAGGATGATATTTGAGTCACTTTGTGCTGCGTGATAGGCATAAATTGCTGGTGCAGATTTAATCTTGGAATCCATTACGAATCTTTCAAATGGAAAATTGAAGCGATGTCGCAGCTCCACACAAAACAGCGTGCAGTTAGATGTTATATGATATACACAGTTACTTTTAACATCTGAATGTGACATCACATAAGTTGACACCATAAAAAATGATGCCCCTATCGTATTAAACTTCATATTGTATTTCTAGTATTTTGACACTTTCTTAAATTTGTTGATATCATAAGTACGGCTAATTTATGTTCAAAAAGAAAGTATTTGCTATAATCAGTCATAGCTGTAAGGATTTTAATGAATCATAGTATGTTGTAACTAGAATTTATCTGTCTATAAGAATTCAAATATCATTGTATGGATTTTATTTATCATGAAAGGTTGAAGACGCCACCAGCCAAATCTGAAATGATAGTGTGAATTATTATACATGGACTGTACGATAATTACTATATAAAAGAAAATTTATATTTTTTTTTTCAAACTTATATTTTTCTAGGAAAATTTTGATAGAAATTTTAAGCTATTATAAGCAAATTTAAGCTGTTATGTTCTTCAAAGCGACAAAATACCCATGATTTGTAAAGGAGCATTTAATTGCAGACATATCATTCAAGAGTTTTATAGAGATGTGGGTTTAATATGCCTGATTAATATCCAGTTTTGTAGTTAATCGTGAGATAGTCCCTGACGAACCTCGTAATTTTGAACAATTCCTTTCTTCTAGTACCCCATGCTCCAGACTTCTAAGACACTGTACCGTAAGGACGTTAATGCGCTCACACTAAACATTTTCTTTGGAATCAGGTCTGAAATTAATAAAATAATATTATGGCCAAAATGAAAAGCTAATATAGCCGAATGTAGATATCAGTCATGGTTAATATGTCAAATCTGCCATATGATTTCTAATATTTTCTTTTCAAATATATCACAAAGGGAGCATTTTATGTTAGAAAAACAAACTTATAAAATAGGCGATACAACTTTATATATTTTCAGCTGGTACAACAACCAATAAACAACCACCCACACTAATTAGGATGGTAATCGATTTTCGGGTGAATTCTTTGTCATTGGAAACCAAATTTTCAACAGCATATTTGAAGAGCATTAGCCTTTAAGAAGCATTTGTTAAGCATTAAACAATTTTTTTAAGATCTTTAAGTTTGAAGAAACTTTGAAAATAGTTAATGTGCTATCTTTATTTCTATAGCATACTTAAAGTAACTAAGAATGTTATGGCACGGTGGTTTTAAGCGCTTTAGTGCCTTTTTATTACCTTTATTGCCAATTTAGTACCTTTATTTACTTATTATTTAGTACCTTTATTGCCAATTTAGTACCTTTATTTATTTATGATTTAGTACCTTTATTGCCAATTTAGGAATCTAAATTGGAATTAAATTTCTTGCATTTTAATCCATTAATGCCGCATCATTAACTAGGCAAACGACACGAGATTTTTATTCCGCTGTTATGTTGTTTTTTTAAAAAAAAAGAAAAGAAAAGAATAAAAAAAAAAAACGCTCCACAGAAATTTATGCTTGGGCGCAATATAGAGCTAATGCAAATGTCAAGCTCAAAGTACTAGTCAAATGGATTTGGCGATTGCTAAAACTGAAAATAACTATGAGGGAGTAACTTGAATATGAAAACCTTATCATATGCAAAGAAGCAGTTTTTCAAAGGTACGGAATTCTCTGAGTTTTAACCCCTTTCATATCTAAAAAACTTTTTTAAAAAAGCAAGCTTCCGCTTGTTTAAATAACCATATCATGCAATGATAAATTGGTCAATGGAGAAAACGAGTATGTTAGCTCATTACTCCTGTGTTTTGTTAAATATTTCATGACCGTAACGTCTGGAATAAACTAACTTGAGCAAAATTAGATACCGTCTAAAAGGGAAAATTTAGAAGCAGAAACGATATAGAATACAAAGTTGACTTGCTCGATCTACTGTCATTTCTATTCATGTTACTCTCTTAATGGCACTTAATTAAACTATGAACAATATTTTTTTTCCTTCAAACCAGTTGTTATGAATGACTTCGATGCAGTTTCGGTACCGAAAATCGTGTAATTTGACGTACGAGTCAAACTCCTCCTTCATCGAGGGGGAAGAGGTATTAGTAAACAAGCAAACTACATGTTAACAAATACAAGCATAAAGAAATTTCCCATAATTCTACGTTTCATTCGCGTTCACTCACAAAGCAGGATTAAAAAGTTACGAATGACTACTAAAGCGAAACTGTAGAATTTTCTATGATCTTTATAAAACAAAAATTAAAAATTCGTTTTGATTATAGATAACTGAAATTCCTAATCGTTTTCGCTGAATATCACGAATTTAGTAGCCAAATGCACACCATGCTCGTTAAAATAATTACAGCGAGTAGAATCTATTTAAGTTTCTTCAGAGCACATAAAATACATATCATCAGTTTAAGGTTAAAATAAGAAATGGGACATTTACAGGTTAGATGACATGCGTTATTAAGTTTGTCGACTGAAAAATCACGTGAAATTACTCCGTTGCAAATATCTACTGCAAAGTCTTGTTTTAATCAACGGTCTCATTCAACACTTTCGGAATATTTAACAAGCTCAGAATGAATATAATACACATGAGGTTCAGGAAAAATGAACTTATATGCATTATGAGAAACTTCCAAAAGAATTAACGGGCCAGTTAAGTTTAAGAAGTGTAGATGTTCTTCATTAATTAGGTTTAGTTATATTAACGAACCGTTTCGAAGCAACACGAAGGTTATTTTGGGTCTGACCTCGCAATTTTGAACCGCGCTCAAATAACGAGAACGACACCTGCGTTGGCAACTCCCCCTCTCCAAACTTTTGCATCATACCAGCGGGAGGACCCTTCGTATGATTTAACCTGCCACAGACCTACATACACGGCGAATCTTTAGTGGTATCGGGTTTCGAACCTCATTTATCATACATCCGGAAGGGAGAAAGTCCTTTGTGGCAAGGGGGCCCCGAATCCGAGATCTTACCACTAGGATCCCAGGTTTCTTAAATGTAAACTAGTTAGATTCCATTAGATACATTTTTTTTAACTCTCTGCTTCCCGATTTTTTACTTCCAACTTACGTTGCACAAAATACTCTAACGTATTAAGGATATTGTACAATATTGTGATAACTGAACAATGTTATGAAAAGTTGATACAATATCTTTCAGTTACTAGGAAAATATATATCATATTAAAAATAATAACTAGATTCAATTTAGAAACATTTATTCTGAAGAAATGTTTTCCCATAATTTATAATAAATTGAAAAACAGTCACTCTAACATAACTAATTGGAATGAGTCAGTCTGAAGAAAAAGTATAGTAAGATTTATTTATGTTCCTTTGTCTTTCTCTTTTTAAAATACTTTTTATAATTCTTTTATTTAATTTCACAGCCTGTAACTCTTTCCAGTTAGTGCATCGAAGTGCGAATCTGGATTCTAGAGCGGCCCAGACGGAAGTTCAGAAAATCTATCCATTTTACTTGTATATAAATTAAGGGAACAAGCTTTCAATCTGAAAACATGGATATTTATTAAACCACCAAACAAAGTCATTTTTAAAATATAAATCAATAAAAACATTCTTACAGATGCAGAAACTATTCTGGGAATTTTCTTCCCCGCAGGAATTTATCTCCTTTATTCTAATTTAATCAGAATACATTACTACCGGTGAAATTTTTAGAATGCTTTATTTACTGGAATTCTTGTTTAAGTAATTTATGGTCATAAAATGAAAACAATTATTCTAAATATCTTTGAAAATCTACTTTATCTTCTTAAAGCAAATAAATTAAAATCCTTCCTCTTGGTATAATTTAATCCTTAACATCGTAAGGCTTTTACTTTAATGCAGAAACGAACATTAACATGACAAATGAAATAAAAGTCATCATAAATTCTTTTAACAGCCCTCTCAAGAAAATGTGAAAATACTTGGAATACATTTTCGAGGATTTTGAACTAAACAAATGTTTCAAATGAAGACGAAGGTATCCTCAACGCTTTTATTCGTTTAACTTCACTCGCAAAATACAAAATGTGATACCAGTTTCGCAATACATTTGAATAAACAAATACGACTAAGGGTATGCATGGAGATGTATATCCATTTTTGGGCGGTTGACACCTTCCTTCCCTCCTTTTCTCTTTCGTGGCAGCCCATGAAAAATTCCAATTTGGAGAAGAGAAAGCTTCCATTTGCATAACTCTCGTAGGATAAAAGAGGAAAGTATAATTTATTGCCTGTGCTTTCACTTTCAGAACGATTTTCTGGATAAAAAGTTATTGAAGCAAAACTGCTTTTGCCTCTCCTTTTTTTTCATGTGAAATATACTTATTGGCATGCCGATGCATTCTTCTGGGAGGTAAATATGTGTTAGGTTGCAGGATTTCGGAAATGGTACAATCTGCTTTTCGGAAAAATGTTCATATTCTTTTCTAGGTATGCTAAAAGATATATTTTGCGTATGATGCCTATGCAGATACAAAAATAATGCTTTTGGTTTATATTTTTATTTAAAAATGTCATTTACGAAAGTGCAGATTCCACTTTTCAGAGGGTTATTTTTTTTTCTTTTACCTCTGCTATAAATATTGTAAGTTGCTTTTCTTTTCTGATAAAACAGCAGCTTTCTTGAGGTTCTATTAATATTATGATTTCTTTTGAGTGTTTATCTTTAGTTTTATTCTTTCTTATAATTTTTAATCCATCTTTTTTGTCTTTCAAACTCTTTTTTTTACATCTTTTGTTACTGGATTTTTGTAGTTTAGTTTCATATATTATTTCTCTATTTTTCTATTGGTATAAATAGATTTGAAGACTTAAAATGAAATATACCTTTAATTTTTTTAAAACGCATCTTTATTAAGCATCATAAAAATTTTCAAAAGCAAATGAATTCTGATCCAGAAAATATGTGATTGAAAAAAAATTCCGAAGCATTTACTTAATAAATAACTTTGTTGAAATGGATTCACTCTTTCGGTGTTTTTCATGTTAACCAAAACAAAAATACACACAACAAATCAAATATATTACATTTGTTAATTAAAAAAAATAAATTATTAAAAAATTAAACTAGTTTTTTAAAAAAATTTAAGTTTTCACTTTAGGGTTTGATCGATAATCAGTATATTTGCACTTCGTATTTATTAAAGCTGGAAGCCAGGAAAGACTTACAACAGAGGGTATTATACGCACACAGACACAGGGGGGGGCTGTGTCTGTGTACGTGCGTGCGCTCCTGTGCTTGTGTATCCCTTCTTATTCGTATAATTACAAAAAATTTATTCTACAACAGATTTACAATTAAACTTGACTATTTGATTTGACATGAACATCTCGTTTCATGAGAGTTTCACGAGGACAAATTTCATAAGTCATCGGTAATAGCAATGCCGACAGCAATTCCTAGTCTTAGCTGAGGTGGCAGATGGTGAAGTTTCGAAATCGCGGGTACGAGACCAAAGATAGGCAATGAATGTCAAATGCCATGCACATTAAAACTACCCGTGGAGGTTCGAAGAGTGATCAATTCAAGTGTGGTTCTTTTTATCCGGTTCAAATTTACGAGATCCGTCTTAAAATAGCATTTTTGGGATTTTATAAACTCGACCCTTCTCTGACAAATCAAATCCACACTGCACTAAAAGGAAGTTGCCGGGGATTAATTTTAAAAGCGATAAGGAGTCAGTTAACGATCGATGTCGATCCAATCCTGAAGGTCAGATATCCCGGGCTTGCTGTAATATCCTTTATATTGCAGGCAGCTCAATTTTTTTCAATGAGATACGGAAGAAATTATTTTCAATGAGATTTTGCATTTAGCTTCAAGCCGAATCGCATGTATCTTTAAGATTGCACTATAGTTATAATTCTTAAAATTTAGCAAAATTAATTAATTAAATTTTAATTAAAATAAAAAAGGAAATGTGGCAATATTAGATGTAAAACATGTCCTTCAGCAAGCGAAATGCAATTGGGAAAGGATAGCGAGGGTCTGGAAGTTTTTTGTAAAATTAAAAATGTTATTTATTTAATTCAATGTAAAGACTGTAACCTCAACTATATTGGTCAAACCTGCACGGAATTAAACATTAGAATTAATGGACATAGATCAAAAATAAAAAATTTCAAAAAATACAATTCTCATGATTACGAGCTTGTTCATTTTCAGGAACACAATTTTGAGAACACTGCTCTTTTTATCCTTGAAAATAACAATGTGGATCTTCATAAAAGACTTGATCTAGAAAATTTGCATATTTGCAGCCTTAAAACTCTCTTCCCATATGGACTTAACAGCAAACTAAATGGTGAGGGTTACAGCGAATTTGATAAAATTTGTATTTATAAAAAATTCAACATCTTCAAAAATTTCTTAAACACGAATAATAAAAAATTCAGACTTAAAAGAGGTAAAGGTAAGGGAGGAAATTTAGTTATATGTATGAAAGAACTTCAGGATTTATGTAATCTTGACCATAACTTGGATAATATTGATAAAATTAAGCATTATATTTTTAAAATTAAAAACAACAGGCTTAAATGGTTTTTTTAATAATAAAATTGAGGATTTAAAATTTAATAACGGTTTTGTCAAATTTCTCTTCTTTGATCTGGTAAAATTTAAACTAGGAATTTCTAATAATAAACTTCTTTTTAAAATTAACAAAATTGAGAAAAAGGAATTTTGTGTTATTAATTTTCTTGATATCTCATTTGAAGCTATAAAGTTACCTGAAATTTTACATGATAACAAAAAATACTTTCCTGTTAAGGATATTTCGGTCATTTCAACTGCATTCAAATTCTCAAGGACTCTTAAAAAGCAAATTTGCAACTATAATTTCTTTTCTAAAAATTTAAATGAGATCAACAATACACACTGTTTTTAAGAAGAATATACGGACTTTATTTATAAGGATAGGGGGCACATTATCACTGGTAACTTGAATATTATTAAATCAAAATCTCTTAGAGATATTATGTTAAAGGGAACTAAATTTAGGTTAAGGAATAGAGTTAGTCAAATTAGAAAGGTGAATTCCATTAATCGAGACTTAGATGTTTTTATTGCAAATATTGCCAGGAAATATCATTGGCCCATTGAAGGATTTGGTGAATGGAAGCAGAGAATCCTAATGGAAGCAAAAAATAGAATTAATAATAATAAAAGCAAAATTTCTAATAGAGGCATTTTCTTCAACGAGCATCTTAAAAAGAAATTGAAATTTTAAAAGGGAAATTTATTATTACAACAGTTCATAAGGCAGGAAATAATTTTTGCATTATGTGTAAACTTCACTTCAAGGAAATAATGCTTAATGAATATAATTCAAATAATACGTATCAATTAATAAAATTTGGCAAAAAAGAACTTGACAAAAGAATGTTAGCACTTGCTAAAAAAACTAAAATTAAAACCAGTAATTTAAATTATCCTTACCTTTTTCCCACTATAAAATTTCATAAAAATCCCTTAAAATTTAGATTTGTTACTTGTAGCACTGGTAGTTATAATTATTATTTTGGTAAAGTCTTCTTTAAATTTCTAAAAATTATTCTTAACAAAATTAAAGAGGAAGAGAGCTTCATTATTGACAATAACACTAAAATTTTGGACTTTATCAAAGAAAATAAAAAAATTTGTAGCATTCATACATTTGATTTTGAAAATCATTTTAGTAGCCTCCCACATAATAAATTAATTGAAGTGTGCTCTAATTTATTTGATATATACCTTAATACTGATTTAATTGATAAAAATAAATGGTTAGAAATTTGCAGGGTTAATATTTGTGAAAATTGTCTCTTTAATGGAATTAACTACTATAAGCAGGTTCTTGGTATTCCTATGGGTTGTTGTTTTTCAAGTGCACTAGCCGATTTATTTCTCCACTCATTTGAGAGGGATTTAATTAAAAATGAAATTGTTTATGGTTTTCGTTTCATTGATGACCTTTTAGTCTTTAATCATAATAATGTTAACTCCATTTTTAGCTGCTATCCAAAAGAACTCAAATTAAATAAAACTAATAATGAATTGCTCACATGTAATTTTTTGGATCTAGAAATTGAAATCGGGAATTCAGATATTTTGGTTGGAATTTTTGACAAGAGAAAGGAATTTAATTTTAAGGCTATTTCACTTTGCAACTTTCAGACAAATCTTTATTTTAAAATTATTAAGAACTCTATTTATTCTCAAATTAATAGGATTAAACACATCTGTAATAACCACTCTTCTTTAGTCAAAGCCCTAGGTAATTTAAATAATAACTTAAAGGATAACGGATTCCCTATTTGTTTCCTTAAAACTTGATCTTTTTTAAAATTAGTTTTTGTTCTCCTGAGAAATAGTTTATATCATAGTTTTATTCATAGATGGAGATACTGGTTAGCTTCTAGATCGTTGATTGTTTTGTATCTATTGCGTCATTTTTCTGCTTGGCTTGCTTCTGAAAGAAGGTAAAATTTTTATCTCTTTCTTCTGATTATGGATTAAAAAAATTTTGGATTTATGTTCTTTATTTGGTGGCCGGACAAGATTCAGACCACAGGAAGGAATAAATTTTGACTTTTTGTCGTTCCTTTCCACAGAAAATCTTGTTCCTTTTTGAACTAAAAATGGGTGTGGTTTCTGATGAGTGAGCCATTTTAGTTCCTTTTCATTTTGAATAATTTCTTAACAAATTGTTCTAAGTATTGGTAAATTTTGGTTTTTCTATAGTTCTTGTTGTATTTTTTTAAAAATTTCTGTTGAAGCAATTACTTTTTGCTGCTGCGCTTGCACGCAAAAACGTCAATTGTTTTCATTATTTTTCATTTTATCATTGTTTTCTTTTAATTTATTTTCTTTTAATTTAAATTTCTATTATTTAAGATTACACCCTACTGACGACTACAGCTTTAAGACAAGAACAGCATCAGGACCACTTGCGCGGCCGATTCCAGCCTTGAAGCATAGGACCAAGACATTTTAGCCCTTCACAAAGGCAGAAGTTTATATTTTGTTAAAAGAATATTGATTATCATCAGGGTAATATTTTTTATCATTAATACATCGAACTTTTATTTAAAGGGAAGGAATTTTAGAGTACTTACCAGCTTAACAATTAAGAATGTATACTGAAAAATAAAAACAAGTAAGAATTTTAAATGTTTATGAGAAGTTTATGGCTTATGGTGTTTGAAGTGGCGGCTCGTCAGCTCAGAAATAAGCAGTACTTCAAAAGTTTTATAGACCTAAGTTGTAGGAAATTGTGTTCTGATTACTTCGGTATATAATGATGGACTAAAAATTGATAGTTTTTGAGTTATAAGCAAAAAAAACTGGAGAAAAAATGTATGTTTTTTTTACTATAATTAAAATTCCAACAAAAATTATTGGTGGCAAACCTCAGAAACGTAATCAGCACTCGAAAAAACATAAAGAAGCAAAAAATTAGAACTCCTCCAGAATTGGATATAAAAAAAAAGACTTAACGACTGAACTACTGAGAAAAAGCGAAAAAGAGACAAAGGAGGAAGTCGCGCCAAATGAATGCAATTTCAAGCGGATAAAGGGTTGCTTTTCTCCCGCTTCGCGTTTCTTTGCGTTAATATCAGATCCTGAGGAGCGGCAAAACTTGATGCAGCTCTGGTATGTCTCTCTCTTAATTCTGGATTGAATTTCAGTCTTCTTTTTACAATTTTTTATTACTTTTTTGCCATTTTCTTTGATCTCTGAATTCTCAAAGTGGAAAAGTGAGCCAATTAGAAAAAAAAAAAACGAAAATACAATCTCTTAAAATAATTTCAAGGGGGGACTGCAGCTCTGCACCTGTTATGGACGAATCGATACTGTTTTTGATTGTGTAGTCTTAGAGTTACAGAAATGATAAAATCTTTCTCAAAGATTAAACACATTTTTTTTAACACTTTGGGGTAGTTAGCGAATAGCTTTGGACTACCTTTCTCGTATGTATTTTGCCTATGTTGGATGAATGAAATCGAAAAAAATAAAGTCAGCTGTACAGATGTTTTGATTTTTATATTTCTTATTAAGTTAATAATTTTTAATTTATCTTTTAGTTTGTAAATTCTTGTATTTATTTATTAACTTAAATATTTTTTGTCATTTATTTTTTATTTGTTCTTGAAATTTGCAATGGTATTCAGAATTAAGTGAACTCAATTAAATGCAAATAGAAGCAAATCAAAATGCGGTACAATTCCTTGTTTATTCAAATTCTATGAAATAGAATGTAAAATTCCATTACAAAATTATTTCCGTCCTTGAAAGCACTTTTGCCTGCGATATTAATTCATAATGTCAGAAAAATAACATTTATCTTCTAACGTTAACTGATATTTGATAATCTGAGCAAACAAGACTTATCTTCAAAATACAAAAGCTAGCATCCGAGAAGAGATGCAAATAAAACATTAATCTCGCCATCTTACTTTATCTGTTTATGCTTTTCTGTTTCAAGTAAACCTATATTTCCTTAAAACGTTAGATCTTACTGGTTTTGGCATTTGCTAACCTGTGAGTCTGAAAGGCTTGCATTGACTCATCATTCAGCATTATCCGAAAACAATGAAGACAGCAGTAATCGCATATTAGTACTGAGTAGCGATTTCTCGAAATGAAGATATATTTAACCAAAGTCTGAAGAGGTTGTTCATAAGCAATTATTTATCCACACACCATAATATAGAGATCCACAATATGGTAATGGTTAGAGTTGGAAGCAGGCATACATTGTTACAGACGAGAGCACTTCATTAACATCACAAATGAGGTTAAGGGACACGCTTACCATAGGAATTATTAACATAAGGCACATCATTAGGAGGTAATGAAACATGTGGTTGTCTTGTATAATTCGTCGATCAATCGGATCTTTCTGATCGTTTTTCAACAGAGTGACGGAAGCAGAATGTTTTCCCGTCCCATATTGGTTTGATGTTCTTAAGGGATCAAAACGATTTTCCTTGGCCAGTCGAGTCACTGTGTAAATCTACGAAAGTAGAAAACTGGAACAGTTATTCCTTCAACCTTCTGGCTTAATGTAAATGATTGTCACTTTTAAGGTTTGGACAAAAATGATATAATATCAAATTAGTTACTTGCAACTGCGAAAATTCTTCCTACAGACGAGTTAAATTATTTAGATCAATAAAATTGCAATTAAAGTCGGTTTTCTAAACAATATCGCATTATCTGGTAAATGAATACCCAGGGAGTCCAATCTGCAGCATTCAAATATTCCTGGGTGCACTGCGGACGTTTGACGATATTTCTGTGCTAATTGGGATAAATTGGGATTGGTTCACTTCACTGACAGAGATTTTTTTCCCTGTTCTGTTTTGTAATCGCATATGTGACAGTTTTTTAGAAACGAAGTCTGATATAATAAGATAGCATAAGGATTGCTAAACATAATTGTATGACAGAACAGGAACAACCCCAATGGTGCTTATTGCGGTAAAATTGTGTTGTTCCTCGTCTGGCAGCTGAGCTCCATAAAGACGGGCGCCACGCTGAATATTTGTAAGCCACTCAACATCTGATCCTATGTAACACATTGTTATCACCCACTGCAGAGCCATCCGTTGGTTTAACCCACTAAGCGTTACACACGTATTTTTTCGTTTCTCATATTGCGCTCAAAAGCAGGTAATCAGTTCATGTGTATAATTTCTTGATCAACCACGGATGAAACATTCTTAAGATATCAGACACGTGATTAAATACAATTAAGATCCAATTATTCACTTTAAATACAAATTGTTGAGGTTTTAAATGTAGTACCTCAGAATAGCTAACCTCTCAGAGGGTTAAATTGTAAATCATGGTACAATTAAATTCTATTTTCGTAACTAAAAAAGTTTTGTTTCAATTCATTCTGTACCTGTGGCATCTCTTTATCTTCTTTCGCTGGAGATTAATCAAAGTTGAAAGTCTGAATCACACTATACTTTTATATTCAGTGCAATTTCTAACTGTAAGTCAGACCATTTAAAATTGATGAAAGATTCTTATCGTGACTAAATGAAAAGAAGAGGCAAGCACAAGCGAGTTTTATTCAATTTCTTTCTGCTCAAGTACTTTTTAACAAAGTGAGAAGTTTTTAATATTCAAGACAACCTTTAAAATGAATCGACCATTTGTATCCCTAATGCCCTTAAACAACGAGGAGAAAGAAACTGAGAAAAGAAAATAGGTGAAAAAAATGAGCCTGCTAAATGTAAATTGACGTAAAAAAATAAGTAAAAAAGTGATAAAAAAATATTTATTTTTTGCATGTTCTCAGCTTAATTCTGTCTTGACGGATCCAAGAATTTCGCCGTCAGTTGTAAAGTGGTGCGAAGGAAGGCTTAGCCTTCCATTCAAGATTTGAAGAACTTGTTCTCTCCCAGGAAATTTTACAGCCCTTACCGAAAACAAAAGCGTTCCCAAATTTGGATCGATGAAGTTTTCCGGAAAGAATGAGTGTATCTTTTGTTGGTACAGCAGCTGGCGCCAATCTTCCAAGATCACCTTGTTGTGCGGCGTGGTTTGATACGGCCGCTGAGGGAAATGGCCGCCGCGAAGAACCGCCTCGTGTGGCTTACAGAGTCCCTTGGGAAGTTGTGACAAGACTCTTTCCGTTAAACGGCGTCCCTAGTTCTGAAGCGGCAGAGTAGAATTACTTTAATTAGCAGAACAAATGAAGGGCAAATTTATCGGAAATATTCTAAATGATCAGATAGTTTTGCGACGTTTATATGAGACATAGATCGGATAGTGTTAATATTTATTTTTGAAACGAACGAAGTAGATGATCTACAGATATCTGTTTCAGATGGAAACTCAAGTTGACGTCATGGAAAAAGTTACTAGCCGCCACATTACATGTAAATGACATTATAGATGTTTTTACACGTCTTATGTCTACAGGAAGAACTTAATACTATTAAACAACATTTGTTTCCAATACATAGTTTTGGAATCGATTACGCAGTTAATTAATTCATACGCAGAATATCGATTACTGATATTTACGACTAAGTTTTGTCCAAATACACTAATGACAGTTAATTTTATCGGGATCATATTTTGGACAATTTACTGGGAATAGAGATATGACGGGCCCATACTATCTTCTTGATTTCTTAGTTCTTTAGCACGTAGTCCATATACTAAAAAGAAAACTTTTGATATGATGTGAAATATTAATTATACGAAAGTAAAAGGGAAATTGATAAATTATTTAATTCTGTATCTTTATAAAGATGTCTATATGAAATTTTTAATATATGACCAACTATTCCACCAAAAGTACTCCACTAAATAATCCATTAATGCGTTTAGTTGTTTAAAAAAATGTTGAATACGAATTTTCTCTTAAAATAAGTATGTAAAAATAAGTAATTAAATTCCAGTTGGCAATTCACAGTACGAGTCTGCATTGTGTTTTGTAACTCTCAATAAATAATTCTGTAATAAAAAGCATTTTAATAACTAGTAATACAATTCTTCTCTATCTCTGCTCTTGTAATTTTTAACTACTACACTAATATAAATGAGACAAAAATAATCGCTTTTTATTTTAACAAATTCTTCAAGAAATAATTTGATCATAATACAAAAAGCACTCTCTAACTAGTTGCTTTTGAAAAAGAGGGTCAACTACTGGGATAAGGATTGTTGACAAGACTAATTAGCACTACTTGAAGCATGAGATAAAAAAACTACTGAAAGACAAGAAAATTAAGAATCCTTAACCATCAAAATAGAGCCATTTTTCTGTATCCAATTACATGAAAACAAATATAAATCATAGAGAATCCAAACACTAAGAATTGTCAATTGTTTCATTTATTTGTTTATGTATTCTCATTCTGAATAATTCGTGAGCGCGTATAAAATAGTTTTTCCAGTTTTAAGAAAAGAGCACTTTAAATTATTTAATAGCTTTAGGCAGTGATAAAATAAGTAGTTGAAAATGAATTTACATTTTCAGCAGCAAAGTGGCAAGGGAAATCAGATGTACAAATTGCATTCAATTTCTTTCACCTCAAGTACCTATGAACAAAATGATAATTTTTAATTTTAAAATAAAGAATGCTGAAGTAGAAAAAAGAATTTAAAGAGCTCTTAAATATTTGGGACAACCCTTACCCCTGAATTACCCATTCATTTCCTTAATCCACGCTGCGAAACAAAGTAAAGTAAACAGAAAAATGAATGGAAAAAGGCTGCTAAAGAAGACTTCGCGTTAAAAAAAATTAGTTTTTTGACTCTTTCGCTTGTTCTCAATTTGATTCTGTCCCGATGGGACAGAGAACTTCGTCTGAAGTTGCAAAAAGTTACAGGGGACCACCAGGATTTGGAGGACCCTTCTCCACCACCCCTCACAATCTGCTCGTTAATTTGAGAACAGGGGAATAACTTTTCCACCCCTTACCGAAAAAAAGATCCCTAATTTGGATCGATGTTTCCCGAAAGGAATGAGTTTATCTTTTGTCGGTGCAGCAATCGGCGCCTTTCTTCGAGTTCCACTTGTTCTGCGGTTGGTGTGCCAAATGAAAAAAAAAATACTTTTTCTTCTCATGCCTAATTCTTCGGAAAATTATACAAGAAATAGCAGGAAAAATAGCAGGAAAAAGTATTTTGATGTTAATTATGTAAAATGTTTTGGAAAGAAGAGAGGAAATTCCACGAAAACTAATAGAAAAGGGGCATATTTTAAAATGGTATGGAAAGTTAGGTTCAAATAATAAAAGGTATAAGTATATTAATTTAATATTCATTTAAATTTAATGATTCAAAAGAGCAACGTGTCTGAAATCCATGTATTATCTGTAAGTTACTGAACACTGTATACAAGGAGTGCTTTCCTATTATAATTGTGGCATAAATAGAATAAGGTGATATGCTTTTTTTACTTTTATTTTTAATTCTTTAGCAAAATTATTTATGTCGAATCGCTTTAAATAAAAAAGTTATTATTACTATTATGTCCTCTGATTGATTCCAGTTTTCTTACACTCACTGTCAGTCTATTAGTACACTAAAGTTCATTTCAGAATGTTTATGAAAGAAGAAAATTATCCACTATTTTTTCTGCTTCAGAGAAAATGCTTAGAATTTGATATTCTGATCCTATGATTTTTATCACCTATATTGAAGTAAGAAAAAATACAGATTTCAAAACAAAGTATCTCAGTAAATATGCAAAATTATAATATTTTTCAAAATCAGCTTCCTGAGGATAACCTGTGAGCTGGATTTTTAAAAATTGTCAACACACTGTTGAGATGGTGTCACGCTGCCACGGAGAGTAAAAGTATGGAACGCACGCCATACTCAGATTTGGTCTTCGTCTAAAAGACAAGTTCCAACTCAAGGGATGCTTCTAATAGAAAATAATTTTTATTCCTGCTGCGTCTCTTTTCTGGTCCAGTAGTATCCGTAGACTAATAATTTTTCTTGGATTTTACAAAGAATTAAACTGAAATATTTTTTTATTCAAATAACATTATATATAGTTATTTTCAACTAGAAGCTGTATCGTGATGTCAAAATGCTGTGTGATCTTAGACTACATACAGTGCCAGAACTCAGATATTGCTATGTACGCATCAGAGCCGGCCCGAACAAAAGCGGGGCCCGGTGCAAAGTTGACTTGCGGGGCCTTGAGAAAATGTCGCCCAACAAAATAATTTATTGCTTTTTGCTCTTTATTACATTTCACAATTTGGTTAAGTAAAGACTAAAAAATACATGAAGACAATAAATAATTAAATTTTTTTTATAAAGTTAATATTTTAATGACACAAAAAATTCGTTAATAAATCAAACAACAAAAATAATTGCTTCATATATAAAATTTGGTTTTCACTAAAATAAGTTTACAATATGTGATTTTTGTTTCATTTTGTTATAAGTTTTATAGTAAATACGTTGATAATACTATTAAGATTTAGATTTTTGGTCAATGCGGATTCGATAGATAAAATGACTAAGCAAATTAATTGTTCGCCTCTAATGCTAGATCGCAAGTAATTTTTTATTATTTTTAACCTTGAGGAAGTTTTTTCTGCAGACACGAGCATTATTCAATATAATTCAATATAATTTTAGAACAGAAAAGTAAAATTTGGATAAAATTTAAATAAATATTGTAAATATTTGCAATATTGTGACCTGGAAGGTAAAACTTGCCGCCAAATTTTGATGTCGTTAAATAAATGAATGCAATTCATTTTCGTTTTGCGCAATCTGACAGCGGCATGGGGCCTCGTGTGCTGGCACCTTTCGAAACCCCCTCGGGCTGGCCCTGAATTAAAGTATTCCTTTCTAAATAAGAGATAAAATCCCTCCCATTATTTTTTGCAAACTCATGCTGTAGAAATGTGTCCTGTCTTCCTGATTTTATGAAGAAATATTAAAAATTGTTCAATTTGAAAACTTTCAGTGCTAAAATTAAAATTATAAAATGCGAAAATAGTTTCAATTAGAGTTTCAAAACATGAAAGCTGAAGAAACTTAAAATAACTTTTAACTTTGCAGTCAATTGAAAGAGAAAATACCTCCCCCCCTTTCAATTTTTCTGTCGATTTACGATGTCAGCACATGCATTCAGTATTAAAATAAAATGTTATATTGTATGATTGGGATTTTCTTGTATTTTGGATTATCAAGTGAATTCTTAAAAGTTGAACTCATTATTTCTTCAGTAAAAAAAGTTCAACTCATTATTTCTACATATTAACAAACAATTAATTCTTCATATACAAAAAAGTAAAACTAAAAAAAGATAATCGACTAACCACAAACTTATTTGCAATTATACACAACCCACTGATTGTTTCGGTTTTAGGATATTTAAATTGAATCAATCTTCAAAATACTTCTTATATTTTAAAACTTATCCAAATAACTTTGATATGTAGTTCCCAAAACAATAAAAGGTTCCAAATAAGTAACATTTTATAATGAAAAATGTCCAATGTAAAAGAGTAGAAAACACAAATTTTCGTTTGTTAATAAAAATGTTTTATCTGAAATGTATACAATAAGAACAAATAGCAAAAATGTTGAAATAGAAAAAAAGGAGGAAGTACATTGTTTTATAAATTGACAACCTGTTATAATATTAAATTTTCTTTTTGGAAATATAAAAGGAAAGTCTGTTTAATAAATAGCTATAAAAAAAGAGACAAAAATTAGCATACTTGAAATTTGTCACCAAGAACAAATGCAGAATATTTTATTTTTCTATACGGCTGATACTCCGAATGCGAACGAACTGTTCAATGGAAAAGTAAGCTTCTGAGAAAACTCCTTGGGTTACCTGTCGTGTTTCACACAACCCAATATTCAGATTCACTACTATTGATTAAACTCTGAGGAATAGATGTAACATACTACCTTTTAACAAGTACCTACGATGAATTCATAGACGTTGGAAAACCACACTTTTGACAAGAAAAGCGAGAAACCCCTAGTGCTTCATTATCGCTTAGCAGTCCTGCTGTATACAAGGGGAACAGATGTGTTCAATTTAGAACTAGATAAGCAAACAAAGCATTCCTCTAGAGGTGTTTGTTTAAGCTGGCCCTGGGAAAGACTATCTGCTGGCCATTAGGGGAACAGATGTGGATCCGCACACAATAATTACCCCCTGTATACCCTGAAAGTAATAGTCTCGGGAACAAGGAATGTGTTGAATATTATCACCTGCAATTTATCTTCAAATGACGGACATCCACTTTGAGGTGCTCCCGCACCGAAAAGAGAGATGCCTGGAGCAATCGAACCTGGTTTAGGACTGAACAATGTTATCACTTTTTACCTTTTGCTCTGCGCAGGAATCGGAAACACGTGGACCTCCTGGTAACAAAGGGAATTGTTGGACTCTTATCCGCTATATCCATCAATTACTTTTTTAACAGATCTTTGAGGGAAATTTTTAAAACCAGAAAAAAATTGCAATAAACTTCGTTTTAGAAAAATTATTAATATTTTATGCCTTTTTTTACATAAAAGTTGGTTGAAAGAACTTTTTAAAAAGGAAAAAAAAAAACATTTTACTGAATTTTGCAAAATCCGGCGCGGGACCTTTCAGAAGCGCAGGGCCTTGTGCGGTTGCACCGTTCGCACCCCCCTCGGGCCGGCCCTGGTACGCATACTGATTAAACTTCAGAAAATTTAAATCGCTAAGTTGAAGATTTAAGTAAATTTCATTCTTTCTCACTTTTAAAACAAAATTAGTTTCGAAAAAATAATGGATCTCTGAACTAAGAATATTTTTATTTTTCAGTGAACTGAGAGAGATTACATCTAGTTGAAAATATTTCACGACGTTCGAAATAAATGAAATTCGATGAGGAAACGCTTCAAAAGAATTCTACAAAACCTTCCAGCCCAAAACCGTTTCAATATAACACGAAGGAAAATAAAGTATTAAGGGCAAAACATAATATTATTTGGTAGATAAAAAAGACGAAAATCTCCTTTGAAAATTAACAGCAAATAGATGTGACAACTCAGTCACTAATCTCGCAGAGAATAATTGATTTCATTAATTTCTGGAATTAATTAAAATCTTAGAGTTCAAGAAATGTGAGTGAAAAAGAGAAAGTCCTTTATGCTATAACAATAAAGTTCATAAAATAAAGGTCTTGAAATGGGCGAAGTTAAGGAATTACTTCTATATATCATTTCTCATCGTAATAAAAAAATATTCGTCCAAAAATATAAGATCGTACTGCAAATTATTAAATTTACAAATACAAGACGAATATTACAAAAAATATCTTTTTATCTGTTCTTTCGACTGGTTGATTCCTCAAATAATAGATTATTATCTGAATCAATCTAAAAGTTCAAGAACCAAATTTGTTGACTAGTGGCTGATAAATAAATTTAAATTTTTAAAATTTACTTAGCAAAGAATATTTGTTTATGATGTATCACTGTAAGTTTTGAAAAAATTGTCCAAAGCGTTTTCTTATATATATTTTATACGAACCTTCCTTCAAATATAGAATTTCATACTTTACAAATATATCTGAAATAGTTTAAACGTTTAAATTACAGTCTAGAAGTGAGCGCAATTCATTTTATCAATTCATTTCACACAATCATCACAATTTCTTTTCATTTCATTTTGTATTTAATGTTTTGGTTAAAAATATCGTCAACATTTAAAAAAAAATTCACGTTCTGCCTCCTTAGCTAAACAAGAGCAAAACAAAAAGAGACCATTAATGTAAATATCTATGATCTACTAGATAAAGTTTGTGGAAGGCTTTCTCCTCTCCCGGATTTCGTACTGCCATGTATTATGGATGAGCGGCTTTTCCAGAATGGTGTAGGAGGGAAAAAATCCGGAGCTCTGGGAAAAGGGGAGGCACCTCGAAATAAATCAAGATTAATGGCAGTTCCCGCTTCAGACGCCTGCTTGATACGTGTACAGGTATTACGGTTGCAGTTCCTATGGCTGTAAGCCTCCTGGACGGTTCAAGGCACCATGGGCCATTCGTCTGTCTTGACAGCTCCAGGTAAGAACGCCCGCATCTGACAGAAATCCGATTTATAAATCAATACGAGTTCTGGCATCTCACTTTTATCAATAGACAATTGATCTCTTCAAGGACTGGAAAGACTGCGCCGCAAGTGAAGGAGATCTGGCACAAATTACTCTCCTGATGGCAAGTTGTTTATTTAAACGATCTGGATTGGCAAATGATTGAACATATTCATAGCAAGAGATAAAAAGGCTACTATAATACGAAAATACGTCATTAACCTGTCGATTCATATAACCTGTTAAACTTGGTTCAGACAAATTAACATCTTAATTGAAATTGCACCAATGCTGTTTTGGAACGGACTTTGAACGGAGATCGGGTGAAGGGTACGACAGTTGAGCCAATAAACTCCTGTCAAAACTTTCACACCACAGGACGTTTTACCTAGGCGTATTTCGCATACAAAAGGCCTGCGAAGACGGTAAGTTTTCGATAGAATCATGTCTCGATCCCGCGACCTTCCAGTGTCAAAGCCGAGACTCTAGGGGGACAGGGATAATCTAATCTACTGGTCGCTTGTTTTGGGACATGGTCAAAGAATTCGGTAAAGTCTGGCATGGTGGAATCCTTAAAACGCACCTTTAACTCCTAAATTATCAATACTTATCGGTTGAACACATCCTTGGAAGTTCGTAACGTCCTTTTTGGTTCATGGAAAATATGTGTCACTCTGGAGTTTCATCTTCTCAGGTTTCATCAAAATCTTTCCTAAATTCTCCTGTCTCTACTTAGATATTTATGTCGGAGACTCGGAGATAATCGCCTATCAATGATCAATACACATTCTCCTTCAAGTGATTCAAAAATATCTAACTTCACTAGAATACTACCTTTGAGACTGACAAATTAAGCCAAAATTCCTAACTGTAGCACTCTTCTCTGTACGAGAAAAATCAAACTGCATATCTTTACCTCACTTAAACCTACTACTTAGAAATTCAATTCGTAAAGAATTACAAATATTTGGGTTAAATCTTGACCCCTGTCTCAATTTAACACACCATATAAATTGTGAGGAAAAGTCAACAAATATAACTTGAGATAAGTTGCTTAATTAACCCTTTTAGTGCCGAACAACGATATATCATTGCGTATGCGATGGCGCCTTACTATTCGCATCGCGAGAGAACTCTATATCAAAATAAATTTAGTAATCGTTATAAATGGTTTTATTAATATATTCCATTTATTAATAGTATTCGATTAATATTATATATTAATATTAATAATATTTGATTAATATTATATATTAATATTAATAATATTTGATTAATATTAGAATATTCGATGATATTATAAGTTAATATTCGATTTTACTGTTTTTCATAATGTTTTATATTTATTTTATTCGAGTGATTTTCAACAAATATTGAAATACAATTGGCGTTAATTTATTCTCCCTTTATTTTGAAATATGATCCTTTTTGAATTTTGTAAACATCATTCCTATTTTGTTTTTTATGAGCTTTTTCGCAAACCTTATCAAATTCGTCAAATTGGTCCGGCATTCTTCGCATACAAAACTTTCGGCCGGGGCTAAAAGTGTTAAGAGCAACATTAATGCATTATGGTTCTTCAAAAGTCAACTATCAGACTCAACGTGAGCTCCCATCTGGGGAGGAATCTATCACTCCAACCTGAGATCACATTAGATGCAATAGGAAATTTTAAACAAGAATTTTTTTCTTATAAATGTGAAAGTCAGATTTCTTTTGCAGCCCATCTTATCCTATATAGATCATCAACGCTCAAATTCACGAGAGAAATTACCCTATAATTCAATCTAGATTAGATCGATTTCTTTTCTTTTAACTTTCATCAGTAACAATATCATCAGCAAGAATATACACATATCGTTTACTTGATTCAGAATTGTGCTGTCCAAAAATTCTAATTTTCAACAAAGAAAAATGAAAATTCATTTTGCTTTCAGATCATCTCTTTTTTGTTGAATACTGGACTTAAAATAGTTCTGCAACTCAAAAGATACACATCAAAAGAATAATGTACTTACAAGGGGAGGGCACGATTTGGGAAATTGAGTTCGGGTTCGGACTTGGTATATTAATAGTGTACTTTTAGTTGCTCAATCCATTACAATAATAAAGCGAAATAGCCAACAAATTCGGAGACCCTCCAAGTTTCGGCACAGATTATGTACCAGTAAGTTGCCGCGTTGATTAGAAGCGGACTAGTGTGGTCGGTAAAGTACTTGCTTGTTAACCCTTTTAGTCAGAGTTCCAATCCGAGTCCACTATTTTTTTTTTTTTTTCGTTTTATCAAAATATATTTTGAAATTAATAATGTTTAAATAAATTTAAAATTTATGAATATCCTTTATCAAAATATTAAACTTTTTATGCATTATATAATTTTTATTCATATGATACTCGAATTAAAGTTATAATATTTTTAAATATTTATATAATTATAACAACAACTTTAATGGTGTTAAATAATAGCTAAAATTACTATTATCATTAAATGTCATTAATTTTTTTAAATTATTCGATTAAAGTAAATAGAGAAATTCCGAATTGGTTGGCTATTGCGCTTTATTATTTTAATGGATGTTGAACACCCTAAAGGTATATACTATTAATACACCAAGTCTGACCCCGAACTGAATTTCCTAAGTGGTGACGTCCAGAACTGAATTTCCCAGTGTCAACACTGAACATTTTGAACCCGGTATAGTTCTGCTCCAAGCCAGAAATGTCTATTTTCCAAATAGAAGCTAATATTGTACAATAATATGTACGTTAATATATATGTTCGTCATTATGCAGGCTTATACAGTGTTATAATATATTAAGTGACATTGTACATAACTATATGATATTGTATAATATCATGCTATTATGTGCAATACATAATATGGCTCTATATTATGCAATAGCATATAATGTCTTGGCAATATAATAAGATCTGGAAGATCTATAAGCCATCTAGAAGCAGCAGCTTGCCTTTAAAATAATGCAGCGCTGGCCACAATTGACGACACTTTTTGAAATTAACACATTTTTGCAAACATCTTCTCGAACTTCGACCATATAAAGAATAGGTTTTAACTCACAATTTACATTGAAGATTCGGTCACGAGGGCATTTTGGCGACCGACCAGAAATTGATGAAGTCTAAAAGGGATTTTGCTTCACCCCATTTCACAGAAAGTTGATAATGGTTTGCAACTTTCGTAAATTATTTTGCGTGTTGTGCTCAATATTTATATGCATATTTGTAAAAATAGCTGGAATATTCGGGAAGATATAAAGGTTCCTATAAAAAATCCCAAATTTTTCTCATGTTTTTTTGCTTATAACTTGCAGCGTTTTCAACCAAACTGTATGGAACTTACAGAATATGTCACAATATATTATAGAAGCATTGTCTTAAAATTTAAAGCAAATACTGTTTTAGTTTAAATAGCGTTTGCGCACCCATGTTTCTATGTGATTTTGAATATTATAGAAGCTATGAGCATTTGTAGTGAATACTTTTTTTACTGCGCATGCGCGAAGGTAAAACAACTTTAGAGCCAGATATATAGGAAAACTTATATAAAAATTTCAGTTCAATCCCTTTAAGATTCAGAAAGATATCGGCATTTTGGCCAGCGCTGTTTTAGTTTAAATAGCGTTTGCGCACCCATGTTCCTATGTGATTTTGGATGCTTCCCGTGTACTTGACCTACCCTTTCATTTTTGCTAAATATTTTCGGAGCATCCTGTATAATGCCATTATTAGCATATTCAACAGATTTTCAATTTTTTTTATAAATCTGCACTAACATAAACTGTAGCTTATTTTTAGATCATTCAGGTGCGATTAAATCTCCGATTCTCTGCATTTCAATACTAACTTGTAAATGGTTCAGTATCTCAGAAAACCATTCTAAAATTATAAATTTAACACCGAATTTGCCTTCCACATTATTTCTAGAACGTTGGCTCGCTTGATGGCAAAGTCTTATATTTTAGTGTGGAAGGTTGCGGATATAAAAATTTATTCAGAGTTTTGCACCTGTGATCTTCCAGCCCTGTCAAAGTTCCACCGATTTCGTAAGGCTGATTCGCTTTAAATCCGATGGGGTCGATGATCTTCCCATTGGTGAAGTTTGGAATTTTGGATAGAGGTGCCGGCTCAGGTGGTCATCTGAAATCATCTTCAAAATGATGAGGACCGTTTGCAAGCATTTCTAGTGAAATTTCAAAGCGAGATATTTATCTTATCTGATCAGTCTATATCTATGAATTTCCTACTCAAATCTCCTTTCATGCACACGAAGGAAAAATTCGAGATATATAAACTAAACCATTAGCAACGAAGAACAAATTATCTTATTTAGATAAAAATGGATTTATGAACAATAAATTCAATTAAAAACTGTTTCTAAAACCAAACTTTTTTAATGTTTTAAAAAAGCCAGTTTTTTTTATTTTAATTAATTACTAATTTTTAATCTTTATTTTATAATTCATGATCATAAATATTACATTATCTTGAAAATAATATTTTCTCAAATTCATTTTCAGGTAGCGCCGCATGCATGGAATCACACAAATTAACTAAAACTTAAATTAATGAATTGATTAACTCAAAATTAGGTTCTGAAAAATATTAAGATAGTGCACTGCCATTGAGAGAACTGAAATGTACAAAATTTGAAAAATCTAGCAACTCAAGAAATGAGCAGAAAATCGTTTACAAAATTCCATTTTAGCAAATACGAAACAAATCGAGTTAAATAAAAGCGTTTAATACAAAAATCGATTGAAACGCAATGAAAGTAATGATTTTAACATCCATTCATTATCGACTGACCCATCGCATGCTGATTTCGATCCATGTTTATGGTTCCCAAAAGACATTTAATCATGGGAAACCAGGTCGCATCGACCGGAAATCCCCTCATTATGAGAATGAAATAGAATCCAAAGAGCGTCAATCAATTTCACCGACAGAATTTCCACTCGATGAGATTCCACCTATAACGCAAATGCGGAAGCTTTTGTCTTATTATTTTCTCTTTTTTTTTCAGAAAGTAGAGTGAGAACATATTAATGTAAAATTGAAGAATTTTCAATAACTATTGTTTTCATTTTCTGGTAGGAAAACTGAAGATTTTTTAGTAATCATATAGATATGAAATTATCATTTCGTAAAATGAACTATTGTCTTGAGAGTATTGTGACATCAATTTGAGGGAAAACATTGATAAACATTCACGCACAGATTGCGAAAAAGTTTTATTTTTTTCGTATAATTCTTAATCTGTGGCGATCCTTCCTATAAAATGATAAGGAAAGTATGAATAAAATACAAAAAAATTAGTAACCAGTTTGTTTAATTGATAGATTCTTTACGGCACAACGGCAACAACTGGACAAGCTGCACTAAACACTCCTTAGTTTCAAATACAAATTTCAACTCGTAGCCGCTCTTATAACGTTAACTAACTGTGACTGACGTCAGAGACAGCGCCCTCTGAAGACTGGTAACGACATTACGTCAGTTGAGATCAGGCGATCGCAAGTGATGCCTAACAAGAACTATGCTCTTCATTAATTTTGTATCAATTCTGAAATGTTTATGTAAATTGTCTGTGTGTAACGTAACTCGTAAATAAATAACTGTTACACTGCCTTGGTTTATTCACTGAACCCTTAAACGACCCCCACAAACTTATAATAGTGCAGTAATATAATATCGTTATCTAAGAAATCGCCAAGAACGCGAAAATAAATTTAAATTCTATTTATAAAACCAATGTCATGAACAAATGTGAACATGTTGAATAAGCTCTCTTAAAATATCCCCCAAGCAGGATAGGAGTCTCCAAAGTAACAAAAAGTGATAAGTGCAATAAGAAGTGATAAACTATAGAAAAAAATTGTTTTCTGACAGGAAAACTGGAGAATTTTTGTAATTATATAGATATGAAATTATCATCAGGTAGTAGGTGTAGTAAGTATCACAAAGGATTTTTTTCATTTTAATTAATTAGTATTCCTGATTTTTTAGGAACACGGAGCAAAATTAAGCAGGATTCATAGGAAAGGAGAGACGATTAAAACTCAAATGTTAAGTAGAATCTCAAATATTAAAAGTTTGAGAATCGCTGTCTATTCTATAAAATCAATTATTTTTTATGCAAATTCGTGTTAAAATAAAGAATAATGTTGTTTTTTTCTCCTTTTGAATATGTTTGGTGTTTAGTTTTCCTTCATGGTTTTATATATTTTAATGCCGTGCTAAATTCCCCATATAATTTTTTTCTTTATTTTTTAAAAAAGCAATCCTTGTGCTTGAAAAAAATATTTTGAAAATAAAAGGAAAATCGGAAGTTGAAAGAGAGCTCAAATTTTCTGTTTTTCGCAAACTCGGACCTGTCGCTGTCTTATCGTATTAATTGTGACGACAGAATATCACAATTCAATTTTATAGTAGAATCGAGTCAATTTATGTGACGGCAGAGTCTTACAATTAAGCACTCTAAATGTCTGCTTTGGCACAAGTGATAGATAGAGAGATGTCTCATGCCTTGAGACCTTGGTGGGGATCTCTTGGACGGACATCGTAGTTAGGGCTTATTTCTTGGGGGAAATCGTAAGATTTTCATACTTTTTGTATTCCTGGGAATTATTCTTGGCTCCCGGTAACAAACATACAGATACACAAAATATTATAAACCATAATAAAATTAAGGAATCACAATTGAAAATCATACAGTTGCTTGTGTTACTGATGGTGCTAGTATGATGGATAAGTTTGGAAAAATAGTGAGTTGCGATTATCACCTATGCTATCCCCACGCCATACACTTGGCCGTGTGGGATGTCCTTTATAATAAAAGAGTGGATTTAGGAGAAAGCACTGTTGAGATAGAAAATATATCATATGAAAAAGAAGGAGAAGATGAAAGTGAAGAACTAACTGAAGATTTAGGCAAAGCGTTAGATTTAGAATTTGAAGGAGGTATAGCAAGAGGTGGTATATTTAATATTGATTATGCAGAAAAAAATTCTATGACTAATATAAATAGAACTATAAAAAAGATAAGGGGTATTGTATAATTATTCAGAAGATCACCTTTCAGGAATGATATTTTACAAAATTATGTTAAAGCAGAGTTTGACTGTGAAAAAACGATTTATTTAGACATTAAAACACGCTGGGATAGTTTGTTAGCAGTGCTTGAAAGAGTTTTAGAGATAAAATTAGCAATTTCAAAAGCATTAATTGATATTAAAGAACAATAAATTTTGGCTAATATAGAATTTGGAACTCTGATTGCAATTGTACCAGGCTTGAAGCCAGTAAAAATTGACCTATAAAAACTATGCAGTCGAAACGCGACTTTTGCCGAAGGAGTATTTGCTTTCATTATTGGCGAGTTGAACCAACAAAACTCAGAATTTTCTAGGAATAAGAAATGTTCTTTGGTCTATAGAAATAGCGAGAGACACGATGTTAATTTAGTTGGATTAATGCTATATCTAAATTTTGGGAGGAAGTATGATACTTTTGCAATTACTGTTGGTCTTTCACGTTTACCAAATAAAAACTCTTTGATAGAACAAGCTAAAATAATTATGACAAGGCCAATATCCAATGGATCCTTTTAGCGGACGATGATCGGTAGCGCAGCAGAACAATTTGTTGCCGCATGTTTCCCAAGCCGGCAACAACTTCGGTAACATTCGGTGGCTCAGACGTTTGACGGGGCATTGTAGTATATGGAGCCTATTAGGCGAGGGCAACCGGTGGCCGTACTGGTCATCCAACGTAGCTCCGCGCGCATGTGATACGTTATTTAGAAATTTTCTCTCAGCTCTACAGTACTTCGTTTAGCTGTTCATTGCATTTGCTTTTTTGTGATATTTTTTTTAAATGATAAGGTATCGAGAAAGCAACGAGATCAACAAATGAAAGACTTAATGAAACTGTTTGAAAACAAGATTAATACCGAAGACTTCATTCTTGAGAAGGATTCCTGATTTATAATTGTGTGTAATTATTAATTTTGACAAAATTATTAAAATGTAAGAAATAAATTGTACCCAAATGCAATTTGTATTGCTTGAGAGCTAATTTTTTAACTTTAAATTAATTTTATTTATATTAAAATAATAATATTAATAAACCGTTCCATGTTTAATCAATATTCATATTCTCACTTAGTTGTTTGTATTTATACATACTTTATTTATTACTAGTTGCAAAAAACTATTATTTTGAAAACAAAATAGTTCTCCATTCACAGAACTACGAGTAAACAAAGTAATAATAATTATAAAGAGAAAAAAATAATTTTAAATTTCACAATATTTATAAAGAAGTAATTAGCTTTAACTAATAAATAGTATAGACCACTTTGACAAAATAAAATAATTGTACACTAAAACTTTAAAATGAATGATGCAATTCATATCGAACGTGCTCATAGCTTTTTTGAAAAGACAGGAAGAATTTCATTCGCAAGAGCTAATTAGAAGGGAAAAAATTAATTTATTTTTGACTTCGAATTAACTAAAATAAATTAGATTTACAGACAATATTTTAACATTATGACAATAGGAAATTAAAGCAACTAAAGAAAAAATAATTGTGTCACCGACGACTTCACACTTGAACTATCAAGGTTCCACAGTTTTAATTTGATAATTTTTTAGATTTTTGTGTTTTCCAAATACTTAAAGGCAAAAAACACTACCGTCAAGAGACAGCAATATTCAAAGTTTTTAGTAATTAAAAAAATGAATTTTACTTTTGAACATCCACTAACAGAGTTTCATCAACATAATGAAATGAATCCCGAACCTGAGGCCTACGAGCTTAGAAGCCGTTTCGAGACTTGAAAACTAATCTTAATATTTTTCCGATTAAATTTATTTTAAATACATCTGAGCTCGATATTTGTTAGCGTACAAACAAGTATCAAACTGTTTCATAAACAATGATTAACTAAGATACTAATTTGTCATGGAATGTATGAGAAGATAACTGAAAAATTTACTGTCATAGATCGTCAAACAATGCATAATATAATCATCTAGTCAGTCGAGAAACAAATATGGGATGTTTTCGCATTTTCCTAACCTATCCTTTTTCAATTAAAAGAGCAAGGAGAAGAAGTTCTTCCTTAGACGCCATTCTCTCAAATGACTACTTCCCGCAATTATTTCAAAGTGCGCCACCAGTTACCGGGTTTTAAAATACTTCGGCGACTGGCGGCGCAGCCAATTTTACAGCCAGCTGCGCCACAAGTTGTTCTCGGCTATTAGCGCCCTTAATGTTGTACGAAAAGTTAGAAAAAGCTATCCACTCAAAGATAAAAGTCCTACGTTGATCAACTAGCAAGAGTTCTAGTTTAAGCAAGATAGTGAAACAAGAATTGCAGTTATTTGACTCAACAGAAAAAGCGATCATCAAATATTATGAAAGTGGGTGAAGCTTTGAAAACAATTCCTCCAAAATCATCTGAAGCTGAGAGGGCATTTTCTGCTGCCGGGTTGCTCATAACAAAGCTAAGAACTAGGCTGAATGACAAAAGCATAGATTACTTATGTTTTCTTAAATCATACTTTAAAAATGAATAATTCATACATTTTATTTATATTTTGTAGTTCAATATATAAATGAGTATAAATTTCGGTATTTATGAATATCCTTATTTTGTGTAATTATTATTTATATCAATTAAAATTAATTAATTTTTAGACGTTCTTTCAAATTTTGATGCATTCACAGGAATCCAGAGAATTAATGTTATTTTCCCGGGATTTCCTAGAAATTCCCGGGAAAGAAAAAAGGGCGGGAAATCAGAAACCCTAATCGCAGTGATAAACCCACGGCGAATTTACAACATTGGTTAGTGGGAGGGACCTCAAAACTGTTATCTCATATTATCAAATCCGCCACTGCACATGTCAAGTCATCATATTCTTGGCATTTGACGTCTCACATGGTGTTTGCATTTTTAACTTTTTACGTAAACTTTTTATGCCGAAAAAATGCTTTAACCCTTTTAGGGGTACAAGCATTTTTTTTTTTTTTGCGTGGAAGCAATGTTAATGACCGTATAAATCCATTAGGAAAAAATAGAATTCGTGCTGCCATCTATTGTCTTTATGAGATACTAAAAACGCATTCTTTCCAAAAAAATCATCGAAAGACTACCGTCTGGATAGGAAAAAAACTTATAAGAAGGTGGTTTCAACGAGAAACCACCGCCCTTGAAAGGGTTAATTTTCAACCTCTGGCTTTTGTAATGCAGAAGAGGAAGAACATAGACATATTGAAACGTTTTACAAGTTTCCACGTAACATTCTACACAAAAACAAGTCTTTAACTAGAAAAATATATCAACATGTAAGAAGCTTCTCTATAGAATAAATATTTTCTCCCGTCTGATGAATATTATGAACGCCATTATTATACTGCCGAAGTTGGAGTGCTTTGGAGTTATTATTACAAGTGTAGGATAACTTTCACTAAAAAAATAAGATTTCGTGATAACTGTAAAGCATCCCTCTTGCTATGTCTGAATATTATGATTAATGATCTCTAAAAAACGGCTGTACAATTATAAATGGCAGGCATTCTTTTTTACATCTTGACAAATACCGGCAGGGACAGGAATGCCTCGGAATGATTAAATTGATGCCTGTCCAGCTGTTTTCGCTTCATTTTTGTTAGATTGGAATAAATCCAAAAGCTAATTGGGCAGTAAACCATTCTTGTCCTGGTTTTTCGATTGTTTTGCTCAGCAAACGATCGAGAGAGAGTCAAAGAGACTGACAACAATAGGGAAGGAAACACAAAATGACATCGGCGTGCTTTTGGAAGAACAGCTCGGTAAAAATTCAGTGTATGAGCTCTCTTGCTGTCTGTTGGCATTAAGCACTCTCAAGTTTTGCACTACTAGCTCAACTGCTTTCCGATTGTCATTATAAATGTTAATGGATTTTAATGATTTACACATTCCACAGTTTAAGAATCCCTGCAACACAGTTTTCTGACACAACTTTATATTCATCTAAACAAGCAGCAGTTTCATGAGGTTTTGCTATTTGTATGAATCATCTTTTCTTTGATTTTCGAACAACGCTTGATTTACAGATATTTTAACTGAATGGTGAACCTATGCTGAAATTTCGAAAAAGAATATAAAACATAACATGTAATTTTACCATAGAAGAATGAAATATGGTTTTAGTAAAAAAATAGCTATATCCAACTCCAATAAAACATTTATTAACTAACAGATTTCCAATAACATTCATTTCCACACTAATAAAACACTAAAGACTAATAATTCATTTTTCAAATTTACTGAGATAAAAATTCTTCTTCTATGGTAAAATTACATGTTATGTGCTATATTATGTGCTGTATGAATATAAAGATGCAACAAACTGCACTACGACCATAAATGTCATTTTAATTACAGAAATTTCATTTTATGCAAGTGGTAACCTAATTAAATCTTCGCCAAAGAATAGAAAAATAAGCTTTAAGTAGAAGAAGCCTTCCTTTTTATGATATCACATTTCTGTACCTCAACGCTCGTGACCTCCCTTGCACTCCTGGCTGCAAAAACGAATATCGGCAGACGACACTAGCAGGGACCTCTAATTGTCTCAGTGAAAATCGTTTGTTCCGGGAAGAGCTGTCTGTCAGCGGGCGATAATGAACTTTCTGGGACAGGAACGGCTGTCAGCGACAGGAATTAAATGAACAGGTTAAGCGATTCCTGCCCCACTCTTTGTTAGCTTTCAAAACGTTCTTTGAAAGTCCCCTCCCCCTTTCGTTCTTTTATTCGTTCGGGGCTTGTTCGAGTGTCTCCTTGCAAGGATTTGCTGTTAATTCTAATTTTTAAAAAGCAAGTTGAGAACAAGCTAATCTGATCGGTAAAAGAGTAAATTGCTTAATGAGGAAAGAAGTTTAATGAGAAAGAAGTCGACAGCCATTAAGAAATCTAATTATATTTAGAAAAATAACTCTGAATGAATATTATTTCGTTGCTAAACTTCGCCGACAGTTTATTATAGCTTATAAAGAATTTGCACGTATTTTGGACTTCCGTATAAATTTGAAACTCAAATTTTATCTCCATGAACAAAGAATATCTAACACATATTGAAAATATTAACAAAATTTGGAGAACGGAAAATGATTTTGCAAGCATAACATTATAATTATTTTGCACCATCTCAAAAACGCTTTGAAAATAAATGTGTAAAATTATTTTATGTTGCAGTTTTATTTAAAATATTGTAGCGTATAAATCAAATATAAAAAAGCCTGCAAATTTTTTCTTCCTCCCCTCCCTGCCCCTTTACCCAATCTTTGGTTGATGATTTTGGTGTCGTTAAATTGGTAAGAACTTCGTCAACGCTGTAAGATCATAAAATTTGAGTTTGATACACAGAGTGAAATGTCAGACCGGGTCAAAATTTCTATATTAAGCGTACGGGCGGAAACTTTGCCTTCACCCAAGATCACCGTTAAGAAGAAAAGCTTACTAAGAGCGAGACTATCAAGAGAGCAGCGCAGCTAAAAAGATTCAAGCGTTGCTAATCAACGTTTCTATCAAGCTCATACAAATAAATCAAAAATATTTTTTTATATTAAAGGTGCATACCAGTTTCACCGTTGTTATGTTTCCAAAATGTGGAAGAGTAGGCCGTGGACAGTTCATGTCGAATGCTCGGTTCGAAAACAAAGAACTGATTATCACGAACTAATGAATGTTTCCAGTTGGTTGACAACAAGCCATAACGAAGTTATAATTCCAGGATCTATGAACAACATTTGGCAGCTTACACTTTTAAGTTGTATGGAGCCGTGATCACTACTGTTGTGAAATATTTTTATGTATTTACTAGTTTATTTATGTTTTTGCTGTAATATGCAAATGCTCATAACCATTAACATTATATTAGAACTTTCATTTAAAACAAATCACTTCACTAAGATATTTAATATACCTTACACCTGATGCATATCTTAATTCTGATTGATCTCACAAATAAATCTGATTTTTTTATCATTTACTCATTCAAAAATCAGAAGTTTCAGTAGTTTAGAATGTTACTACACTTGTTGCTTATCAACTCAAAATTCACTGCTATTTAACCTCAAGATGAATATTCACACATATCAGTAATCTTAAAATCTCATAACCTAAACATCAATTAATATCAAACAAATTCACAAACCACCATTTAATATCTCCACTTAATGAAATTCTTAGCAACAGGCATATGATGTATTTTCAACTTAACTTCTATCTCAAATATCCTTTAATAACATCCATAATTAAAAACAATAACTTAGAAAGTGATTTACTATATGCGTTGTGTAGTTTTAGAAGAATTGTTATCCGCAATAACCCAAAAATCTCATTTTCTTGCACAGTGCTTAAATATTTGATAAGAAAAACAAAGCCAAATTTTGTAACTAACACATTTATTAAACAATTATACGAAATCTCAATATATAAAATCGTTGATAAACAAAAGAATACTCAAATGCTGCATCATCAATATCTTCACTTAATATCAACATAAGGGTCGGCCCTTTCTCAAACAGATTTTTAATTATATATTCATTAATAAATCCAATATTTTACCCTAACAGCATATTCAATTACTAAAATATTAAATTTATCATTTTTAGGATTATATGAGTGGCCATCTCCAATTTAAATTCAAATTGATATTCAAGATATTATAAATATTATCCCCATAAAATATTGAACTGTCAATTATACAAATTTATCTAAACACGCATAACTCTTCTCATTATAACAGGTGACTTATTCATATGCAATAGATGTTAACACTACATCTAAACAACATACTTTGATTAATGTACATTTACTGATGTCAAATTCATTCCAAAAACATTATTTCTGTAAATATCTTAGATGTTCAAAACTGATAAAATAACATCATTATTATGGATTTGTATGGATTTGTTTACACATTCAAAATAAGCACAAATTTAAAACAGCATATAATATACAATTTTTGCATTTTTCTAAGCTTTTAATTATTATTACATTATAAATTTCCAACATGACAATTCATTTAACATTTTCATCCTCATTATAATTCTTAAATTTTCTAAATTTCTATTTTTTTTAATTAATAATTTTGATGTTTAAAATTATAATTTACAATTGTTACAAATTAAATTATTTGATGTTTAAAATTATGCATTACATTTCTTACAAATTAAATTATTCCCGTCATGCTGAAAAATTTAAAATTTCATATAGAAACAGAAAAGGAAAAGAAGTTACATAATATTACATGTTCTCAAACTAAGCAAAATTCAAATTTCTCAAGTATAAAGCTTTACATTAGTTTGCAAATTTAATTTTACATTATGCTTGCCAAGATAAGTTAAAACTTGTCTTGATAAGTTTACACTTTACATTGGTCAACAAAATTAAACCTTACATCATGCTTATCATGATAAGTTAAAACCTATATTAAACTTCATTTGAATTAGAGAATTAATCTTTTCATTATGCCTATTAAGAACAAGGGAAGACTGTATACCTGACAGAAACACATAATTACAGATAAAAATAAAATTAATATCTTATCCTATAATGGGGGGTCAAAATATTTACTTAACTTACATTCAGGTTGTCGGCTGGAGATTTTGACTTCAGACTCTTTCTAGTGGCCATATTCATCCTGAAGGGAAAAAAAAGGTCAACATGCGGTTGGCTGACATTTATTCAATAGTTTCACTCGTCGGGCCTTCAAGTAAATATTGTTCGTGTCTCGCCGCTGTTTCATCTAATGGGCGCACTGAAGAAGACATGGGTGTTTACCAGTGTCAATACGATGCGCATTGTATAGCATATCAGGATGATGAGGTAGTAATTTAAGCAATCCTTTTTCCATGTTGTTGTTATCTGGTACGTTACCATTACGTTTTCGAGCACCTGGTTCTGTGGCGCAACACAATCAGAAGTAGGCAAGTGGCATTTTGGCGTGACGGGCCAAATTCTCCGGGCACCTTATCAAAAGGTGAAATCATGTTTGGATAGTTTTATCTGGACATCAACCGCTCGGCATGCATCAAGTTCATGAAAAATGGGACGATAATTCGCCGAACGATGATCTCAGGGGAAAAACTCTTTCGAACCCGCTAGTTGCCGCTGCTACTTTTCGCCCTCCTCGCAAGTCAGGCACAAACGAAGGTAGCCCTCACCTTCACTTCAACTCAACTGCTCCACACGACATTCTTCGTATCTCCATCCTTTTTTTAAAAAAAAGTCTCTTCCTTAAAATTTTCAAGACCAGTTCAAAGAAAATTTTTATGTTCTTACTCTTTCTGTCTCTCCCTCTAAAAACCTCAAACTTTTTTCTTATAAACCCCCCTTGGCGGAAGGTATCATGCCAAGAAAATCTTTCTTAATTCGCCAAAAATCCGAAAATCATGCAACCTTCGATTTTAATTGGTTCCAGGGCGAAAATTAATCACGCCCTGAAACCTTCTAAACCAATCCAAGCTACCTACTGTGCTTTTCCTAGCAATATACCACGTGGGGTAAGAGATTCCGACTTTCTCTGACGACAAAGGGATTAAGGATGTGTTGATAGAAATTGAACAGAAAACCCGTGCGAAAAGCACCCAGGTCAAAGGTGAAGAAATAGAAATCGTTCGCTCCAGTGCAAATGAAGTAATAACTTCTAGAATGGAATTTTACAAGAGAAGTCTTGTCATGGAAGTAGCAATAATTTTTGTCGGAAATGCCTAGAAATTTCGGAAACTGAGCCAAAACAGGTCAAAGGTTTCTTAACTACTGAAGCTAGCTGCAGAAAATGCGTGTGAATCAGAATTTTACCGACAATTTCTGAAAAGGACACCCACGAATTATATCCACCGAATGTTTTAAAGGGGGAGAGGGAACATTTCTCGGGCTTAAGTTCATCCTTTGTTTATAAGAAAGTAAAGAATTTATCGTTATTTGTTTGAAAACTGGGCAGACGGAGCGAAGGAATATTTCTTGGGCTTGTGTTTTTCTGATGCTTCGCAAGGTGGGAGGCGATGCATAGCTTATGGTGGGAATTCTATTCTGCTGCAAAGGTTCATTGCGCTCTGTTTCGAGGCTTATACTTACTGAACTTTTACTTAAACAGAATTAAAAATTTTCCTTAATAATATCTATTTTTTTTTGTTTATTTATTTGAATAATAAAAGAATAAGATAATTGATTTTGGATGAATAAAATGAAAAATAAGAAGAATAATTAATAATAAAAAAATACACGAGAAATAATTAATTTATATAACATCATGGCTGCGTATCAGACTTTTTTTTTATCATTTTTTGTAAGTAATCAAAGGATACAATAATCGACATAAAGAATAAAATAAAAATAAATAATAGTTAATTAATTCATCAGATTATACACGGCTGTGTAGTTAATTAATTTACGACACACATCTTCTAGAATTCCAACAGTCAATTTGAATTTTATAAATAAAAATATTTCAATTAAGCTTTACATAATATAATTAAATACCATCCTTTTTTAGAATTTACAATTAAATATTTCAGTTTAATATTTAGTGATTTAACTAAACTTTACAATAATACAGTTTAATTTTCACACCTTTTTAGAATTTAACAAATAAATATTTTAATTGACTTTTAGTTATTTAACTAAACTTTACAACACTACAGGCTATGTTAATGGATTAGAAAGGGCACGGATTTAATTATTAAACCATCACCTTAAATTAATATATACGTTGGTATTCACTGACCAATTATATTCCGTTGACAATAGCACAGAATGGTAAAAAGAAGAAAGAGCTTTACCTGTGATAGGAAAGACAGACTTCTTTAGCAAATAAAACTAACCGAAGGACCTTCGAGTTAAACGTCTCTGTCACAGTGCCAATAAAGGAGGAAGAGTATGTATATTCGTATTCCGCGCACTAATTTTAATCCACTGATCTTAGTATAAAATGGTAAAAAGAAGCAAGAATTTTCCGGCGATAGGTAAGGCAAAGATTTTCTTTAGTAAATAAAACTAACCGAAGGACCTTCGAGTTAAGCGTCTCTGTCACAGTGCCAATAAAGGAGGAAGAAAAATCTACCGGAAATATTTCACAGTTAGAGAACGTTTTTTCTCCCGTCGGAATCCTTCATCCCCCTTTCGCAGAGTGCCGTCTGTTAAATGGTGTCCTGAGGCCCCAGTATAAATTTCTTTATTGACCTGAAACTCCACTGCGTATTTTTTTCCATTAGTGACAGAGTTTTATGCGGAGCGCA
>BGPR01000343.1:326768-393474 GCA_013235015.1 Araneus ventricosus | reverse complement strand
GTAATACATTTTTTACAAATCAATCCATTACTATGCCGAAAGGCATATTAAAAATTCTATTCTCTGGTCCGAATACATCAGGGTGATTGGGATCGTTCCTATAAGTGACGCTGTCTAATTAATAAATTATTTCGGGGGGGAAGGCATTGTTTAACGATCATCTATGTAGAACATGGTTATATTTACTCACAAAAAATATAGATTTCTTCTACGTCTCAAATTATCATTTTAAATTTTAAAAAATGATAACATCTGTATAATTCGTTCGCAATTACTTCGATTTTCCTTATGTTTTCCATCGAATTCATCAATTTTTAAGCGTCCATGGCAAAATATTTTACTATCTCCGATCAGATTTGCTGTCTCTTAACAATTTCAAAAACCATAAAAAAATTAATAAAGACTTTAATGACATAATGTGGTTTTAATAATATAATTTATTATAGTTAGTTATTATTATTGAGATAGTAATGTGTTAATGCTGAGAAGGGGTTGGTGTAAAATCTCACCAAATTTTTCGATGAAACAAAATCTAGATGTTTCAGTTTCTTACCTCACACCATAATTGACTTGATTTGTTTATTAATTATTAATTAAGCAAATTAAATAACAAATCAAATTAATTTTATATTATAGGCAAGATCTATTTTTTTTCTTAAACCAATCTCAATCTCAAAAATATTTTTTATACCATTACTAGAAAAAATGGCGCTCCAAAGGGTGAAGAGTGTTAGGTTTGAAATTTACTGTGCTTTATCGCTTTAGAATTACTAACTGCATTTTACGTCTAGTAACAAAATATATAGACCTTTTGAAATAGAATTCTTTAGATATTGGATTTTTGATAGAAATTCCCTGTCAAGTGTGCTTTTAAACCAATGATATAAATAAGAGGTGGACTTCACCATACGTGTTCCAAACAAGGGTAGTTCTATTCTTTCTATCCTATTAGGACAACACAATTCCTGTCTTTCACAGAATCCCATAATCCATGCCTGTTTCGCTGACCAGTCAGGCGATGAGTGGGAAAGAGCTGTCAGGCGCACCCATTTCGCTCTTTTCATTCTTTATCGGATCGGAGAATTCTAGAAAATGCCTGCCTGTCATCGGGCCTTTATTTCTTGATAAAATAAGGGCCCGAAAGAAATCCAAAACTTAATTTTCTTTCAGTTCTCCATTGTGACATTTGAAAGAAGAGATAACGGCAGAAAGAGTCCACAGAAAAATTCTTTGACGATAATTTGAGTGAGTGTTTAATAGTACACACGGTAAAAAATTTTGATCCCCTGTCACGACAAACGTGTTTTGGTTGTTGTTAGAGACATATTCTCTTTACCAATGCCAAAGAGTAAAGCGTTTAATTTTTACAATCTTAATTAAAACGTTTTCCGTCCGAATGCCGCTATTCTTCTAAGTAAAAAATATAAAACATAATTGCAAAGTTGTTTTGAGCATTCATAAGGACATTTATAAAATCATGTTTACTAATGCCAAATAACATTAATTTTGAATGCGAATTTTACAACTAAATTCGTCTTCAGCAATTGCTTTTACTATTATTCTTGATATTGTCACTAAGATACTCAGAATTGAATAATATGTCTTAGCAACGAAGTAGGTTTATTCGCCCGAAGCAACTCGTAATACAAGAGAACTTGCCCACAACTTGCGGAACTCAGCATTTATACACTCAAGGAATATTCCAGAATCATCCAGCTAGGAAAAGAAAGATCCACGTTCAACCAGATTTGCAGTCCGTTGCTCTATCCATTACGCCACTGGTTAGGTTTCCTTGTGAGGCACTATTATGAGAGACTCTTCATGCTGCTGGTAGTTAGAAAATATGGAATCATATTTTCCAGTTCATCTAGAATTCATCAAAACTAGGGATGGGAAATATCTACCGGTTTTTTGTTTCGGTCAACCGGCTATTTTTTTGTCCCGGTTATAACCGGTTATTTTTTAAAATCCAGTAGCCGGGTAAATAACCTGGATCGGAAGATAGGATCGATGTTAGGTTCGATTAGACTAAAAATTACCAAGTTATGAAGCTTTGAATTTTATCCCCTTAAACCAATAAACGACAACGCTTCCCTGAGGCGTCTATTGGTTGGCGGATTACTTAAAGAGTCTTTATGAACAGATAAATATTGGCCTATTATTGGATATATTGATTTCCTATAAAAATAATATTAATAAAAAATTTTGTCTGCAAAAGGCGTTTGTTTTTTATATTAAAAAAAATCAAAAATCGGTTATTTCATAAACCGGTTATTTTGAGCTGTTATAACAGCCAGGTTAAATCGGAAGTGAAAAAACCCTGAATAACTTGTTGTTTTCGCAATAACCGCCATCCCTAATCAAAACTTATTGCATATTCAATTAAGAATGTTTCCAAATAAGAACTTAAAGCCTACAAGAGTGGTTTCATGATTCACATTTCAACAAATTTCTAATTTAAGAACTCAAATGGCAAATTTGTTGATGATCCATACGAATAATACTTAAGCACAAAAATGCATATATTGTATCCAAAGGGTATTTTTGATTTTCGTTTCTCGTCAGAAATGGAAGTAAATATTTTTCTCAATACCAAATTGAAATCAAATATAATGAAAATATAATTGAAACAAAGTATAATGATTTCGATTAAATATCACCTGTAGCATTATTAAGGAAATATAAACTGTTGGAATCGCACCATTTTTTCCCTTTTTTTAGCTCGTTTCATTTAAATAGAACGTTGAAAAATCTGCGTAGCTTTTCTTATATATATATAATTAAATATTTCAATTAATCAGTTATATTTTAAATATATACAAATATTAATCTAGAAATTAAAATTAAAATCAATTTACCTTATCAATACTCATACAATATATATATATATATATAAATGAAAAATGAAAGGGTAGGCCAGGCATATGATAAGCATCCAAAATCACCTAGGAACATGCGTGCGCAAACGCCATCTAGAGGCAGCAGATGGCATTTAAAATTATACTGCACTTGCCGACACATTTTGAAATTCGCTCATTGTTTCAAATATCTCCTCGAACTTCGCCCATATAAAGAATAGTTTTTAATTCACAATTTGCATTGAAGATTCGGTCACGAGGGCATTTTGGGGACCGACCAGAAATTGATGATGTTAAAAGGAATTTTGGCTCGTTCCATTTCACAGAAATCTGATAATGGTTTGCAAATTTCGTAAACTATTTTGTATGTTGTGCGCAATATTTGCATGTACTTTCGTAAAAATAACTGGAATATTCGGGAAGATATAAAGGTTCCTATAAAAAATCCTCAAATTTTTCTCATGTTTTTTGCTTATAACTTGCAACGTTTTCAACCAGAATGTATGAAACTTACAGAATATTTGACAATATGCAATATTAGAAAATGTATGAGCATTTGTAGTAAATGATTTTTTACTGTGCATGTGCTAAAAGTAGCTTAATTTTTCTTTCACAACTTCAGTGCCAGATATAGAGGGCAGCTTATATAAAAATTTCAGTTCATTACCTTTAAGATTCAAAAGGATATCGGCATTTTGGCCAGCGCTGTTTTATTTTAAATGCCATCTGCTGCCTCTAGATGGCGTTTGCACACCCATGTTCCTAGGTGATTGCAGGTGCTTAACGTATACCTGACCTACCCTTTCATTTTGCCAGATATTTTTGAAGCACCCTGTATATATAAGTAATAATCTCACTTAATTTTATTTCAAATTCTAATATTAGATATTTTAAAGTCTTAATGTATTCCAAAATCACTTTTCTTAGACTCCAGTTTCGTTCTATTTCCCGCTATGGAGGTATATTAAATCTCGCGTTTTGGCATATTTATTGCTAAAAGAATATTCTAATTGCTTCCACGCGCCAACATAAACCGCGAATTCTTTTCCAGACTTTTCCTTTTTTGGTATTATAAAAACTCTCCGCGTCTGCGTAATTTTATCTTTCGTAATCATGTAACGCACTGAACAAGTCACGCCGTTTGAGGCGTAATTCTTCATTCCTGGCCAGGGCTTTATTATTTCAATAATCTTTTAAAACTCTTTATCATAGAGTATTCTATAACTAATTTGATTATGCCTTACTTCTGGAATAAACAGTTTTGTCCTTAAACGACTGCATTTTTTTGAATTTGGATAAACACAACATCAATGGAAATGTTGTTTCATATATATATATATAGTTAAATATTTCAATTAATCAAATCATGTGTTATATTTTCAGTATATGCAAATATGAATTTAAAAATCAAAATTAAAATCAAATTACCTTATCAATAATCATACAAATGAAATACAAAAGATAGTTTGATCAACGACTATTACACTATGAAAAGAGACAACCAAGAATTGAAAATCCAACGACCAAATGCCTATCAGCCTTGGGAACTGATATGTCGCATTAAATCTGGATTTGTGGCGCCAACCCTCAGCGAAAGCCAATTGTTCGGGAAACGAAAAAATAGGGGAATAAATCCCCAAAATCTTTCAAGATTAGAAAAGAGAAAATATATAACTTATAACATACCAATTCAAAAGTTATAATTATTGCTAGGACTTGAGCATTATCCTAAAGAAAGTTCCGCATTTAAAGTGAAAATAGTATTACTAAATTAAGCTTTTAATACTATAATAAAACACTATAAAAATGTTAACTATAAATTAAATTTAACCTTTTATAATAATATATATTTTTTTGGAAATGTACATAAAAATAAATAGTGTGTGTGTGTGTCAGTGTCAAATATTTTTAGCTTCAAAATTATTTAAATTAGTATAAAATTAGTTCAAATAATTTAATTTACTTTCAGATAATAGGCAGCCATAACGAGCGTGAAACAAGTATATTGATAAATATAAGTTAAATCAAAAAGTTTTTAAACACACACTGTAGCCAATGCATTTAGGCGCCCCCCCCACTCACTTCTACAGCCCCTATAACTGGATCTGCTTGCAACGCCCTCTTGGAAAAGGATAAAAGAACTACCCAGACTAGAAATAGCTTTCACCAAGTCCAGAAATAGAATAATGTTGCTCTTGAACGGGGAAATCCCCCCGGAGCATATATTGGACAAACCATGATCTGTAATGTAAAAATTTTTGTTTGTCTTTGTAAATTAAAATTATTTTAGTTATCTGGGCCATTTTCTTTTGTGGCTACTTACCGTAGTTATAACACTTTAATTAGCGTACCAAAAGTAGAAATTATTTTTATCTTTATTATTTTCTTTTTTTCCGTCTTTAAATAACAGTTCATAATCATAACTATTATGGATCGATAAATCAATTTTTCTCCAATTCGCTACCAGGTGGCACCTTCGTATGGAATCAAAATATAATTAAATTAATCAATAACTAATTATTCTGAAAATAGTAAAATAATATATTACAATCGAGAATACTCATGTGTAAAAAAAATTTAACTCAGGCACATTAGGAAATGAATAGAAAATAGATTACAAAATTCCCTCTTTACAAACATGAAACAAATCAAGTTAAATAAATGTATATACCGTAGAACGCCGGGAATCCGAACTAATTGTGGCTGACCTTTGTTCGGATTCCGGATTATCCAGAAAATTCGGTAAAGTACTCTTGATATTCCAAATGCAGTAGAGTATCGACTCCCTGTTGAAAGCGTACGGAAAGAGCACTCGGCGATTCGCACAGTGACAAACAGGTTGAGGGTAAAAAGAAGAAATCTGAGTTTGTTTCTACTAATTAAGGTGCTGTATTCATTCTTAAAGACCCATAAGTTAAGAATAAACATTAGCTTTGCTTCTGATTCGTAATTGTTATTTTCCTTCATTTTTTCAGTAAAAATCTTTCAGAAAATTTTAAAAAGCTTGTTCAGATTATCCGAAATTTCAGAGGGTTTTACTTTAATATTGTGTTGAAACGCTTCCATTTTACAAAATAATTAACAAATGCAAAACGAGTTCCTATTGCAATCTATTTCAGTACGGTTTCATAAATGGCAAATAGATTTTCAGTTTCTCTTCTGATGTCCCATTTAACTTTTAAAGGCGTATAGTGTCGCAACACAATACTACTTTGGACTTCGTAATAAACTTTTCATACTGAAACACGCATAACCAAACTATATTTCAACAAAGTAACGTGCATCACGTAGAATTTATTTTCGCTTAACTTAAATAAATAAAAGAAAGGCTTCTAATAACTTCAAAGCAATCCAATTTAATCTAATCTAACCTTACAAACATCATTTATTATGTATTCATATTCTTATCAAATAAGAAGTGTCAGAAAAATCTTCATAAAATATACATTTCATAGTCTTTGCGTAAGAAAATATTCCAATTTCTTAATATACGAAGTATCATCTTATTCAAATAGGAATAATAGCAAATAAAATAACATTCCAGCTTATTTGAAATTCTTTCTATTTTTCTGAAGAAAACTTAATAAAACGATCAAAGTGCAGAAGTAAGCAACTTTTAAATGGGCTTTACTCAATAAAATTTATCTTCGAAATAATATCTTGCGAATGCTAATCTGAAAATTCAGGAAGGTTTCTCTAAAACTTATGAAATCGAATTTCAAAACGTTTGAATAATTCCTTAGTGTAATTCCTTACATGTATGGACAAAGAGGATTTCCCGTGCTCCAGAATTTTCATAAAGTAAGATATTTTTAAAAAATCATATCCTTTATATATAAATTATTATTACAAGATTTAATAATCATTACAATTAAATATTTTCGCTATTCGCGCAAAATATTCAATTGTAATATTCAAATAAAATCCTAATAATACCACTTCTGACTGTTATAGCTGGAGCTTCCAAATTTAGGAAGTAGATGCTTCTTGGATAGTAAGCAAAAAGTTTTCAAACTTTTGATTAGATTTTTAATTTATTGAAAATCAGTCGAAATTTTAACGTTTTCTCCCAATAACTTCAGAGCATATTGATGCACGAAAAGCATTTTTATGCCACATTAAAATTCCAAAAATTAGTTTTTCAGTGTAACCAATTTTCTTTCCGGGAAATTTTTTTCATTAAGTTCCAAAACTAATTGAAACAATATTTTATAACAATGCTTTTTCTTTGTATAATGACAAGATGGCTAGATTCTAAATAATCAATGTGAATATTTTAATACCTCTCGTGCGACTAATCAAAAATAAATATTACAATTTTCAGTTTTAATCCTAACTAACGCTTCAACATATTTCAAAATATTTTATGTTTCTTTGAACATGATAATGTTTTTAGGCTAGCACTCTTTTAATATGCAAAATCTTTATGCACCGAATGCAACGGCTGATGCAATCAATTCAGACGAAGACAAAAACAGATGAACCGAGCCAAAAATGTTACCATGCTACGATGTTTTGGATTAGAGGTTCGAATCCTCTCTAATTTTTTCCCTATGGTATTTTCTCCTTTATTATTTTAAATGAATAATTTGATTTCAGTCAAAATAATTGGCAATTTTTTTAAAGGGAGGAGGAAAGTTCTTTGCTTAAATTCGAAATTCAGTTTTTGGACGGTAACTCTAAAACGAAATACAAGTCATGCTTCTCCTAGATGCTAACCACAAACGTTACAAAATCGTCAAATATTTTTCGTTTTCCTCCCACAGAATAATGAAATGTGATGTTTATTCTTGCATTTGTAAACAAAAAATCTTATTGTGTGACTGGTGAAAAAAAAATGGAAGGTTATTCAGATATTGATCATTGTTCTGATATTAAAATACTACAAATATATTTTACCTACCCAGAGGATCTATAATCATGTTTAATACTTTATATACCACTAATTGCAGCTGCAGAATATTTTAAACAACTCATTTTATGATCCCTCCATATATAAGTTAATTATTTAAAATTTCGTTCGAAGAGAATCAAAGCTCAATTCATCCTTTAAAGGGCCATTTTTTTCCTAGTAGTGATGTAATAAAGTAGCTTTGGTAATGAGATCAGTTTAAGAAAAGAAATTCTTTTAGCTTATTTGATGGCATTAATTTTTCGTTAATTAATTTTATTAATTAATAATTAATTATAAAGCCACACACACGTTATGATTGGAGATATAAAAAAATTGGAATATCTAGATGTTTGTCTCTGGAAAAATTGGCCAGAACTTATGGCAACCTTAAAAATTTATGAATTTGGTGGGAAGTATACTTTCCCATGACCTTGGAAAGGGTTAAACAAACATTGGAAGGAAGAGGGTATGCAATCGAAATTATGAAGAGTTGAATCTCAAATAATAAAAGGTTGAGATCCCTGGCATAGGTTTAATTTACAGACTTATAAGGATAGATTTCAGCACTAAACTCTTTTTGATTCAATGAAGGTTCCATTTTATCCTATGAACAATTCAATTTTCCTACGACGATTCCATTTTATCATATGAACTTTACATTTCAATAGATCATCCCCTACAGCGCTGTAAATTCTCAGTTTCCAGGACCTTTGCAATTAATTCTATCTTCTGCTAGGGTCTTCTTTGAAAGTTAATTAGCTACATATTTACGCAAATGCAAGATGTGCTTGTCACTATAATAAAGCTACTTCGGTTATTCTAGCTAAATTTAAACGTAGTATAATAAAAGTCATATAACGAGTTACAAGTATTTAATTTTCATTGCATTTAACATTGCTAAGTAGATTATAATAATAGATATAAATGAGTTAGTTTTAAAATTCTTTGTAAGTTAATGTAACTAAAGGATTAAAAATCATCAAAACTGATACATACAACTATTTATGAAAGAACGCTTTCTAGAGTTCAAAACCAGATTTGTTTAATTTATTTAAGAAAAATATAGGAACTACAAAGTATAATTTAATAAAAGGTAGACCAATTAATAAAACAACTCCCCTGAGAGATTATTTGATATAAATATATAGCGATAAACGTAAGCTTCCAAATGTTGATGCATAAGAACGTTTTTCTAGCTGTGCTCAGATCAATTAATTGATAAAATTTGTAAAATGTATGTTTATGAAAAATTATACATCATTATGATATGCGATAAAAATTTTGTATCTACTATTCAAACTTATGGAAAACCAGCTTTTAGTACGAAAATCAGGAATTTCCTATTTTCGAAAAAAAGGTTTGTTTATCTTTAAATTTCAATGTAAAATTATTGTTGCTATGTCAAGTGAAAGCCTATTTCTTTAAGAAGAAGGATAACATAAAAGGCTTATCTCAGGATTATTCTGCTTGAAACACAATATTTCTCACAGAGCAGCCCAAACATTTTGGAATCATTTCGAATCTTATAATCCCGTTTCAAAGAAGGATGTGTCAGATCAATGGTTTCGAAGTCGTTTTACTAAAAAGGCGCTTTTGTTAAAGCAGCTTCGATTGTCGCTTTCTTGTTCTTTCTGTGCAAAGAAAAGACATCCCACCATGCATCAGCTTGTTACAGACCATTTTCTAGCAACAGAATAAGTCCCAGCTGTTCATGCTCCAAACAGCCTTCGCATTTATGAGACTGCATGTACGAAAGCTAATTGTGTATATTCCTTGAAAACAGATTCAGAAAACCTTCAGTTTAAATCAAATGGGCTTTAGAAAACGCGTCGATTACAGAAGGCGAGAATGGTGTCTTTTCAGATGAATACAGGTTCATTCTAAAAAGTGGTTCTCATCAATTTCTGATTTCTATAGAATATCGAACCAATTTTCCCCATTTCACTATTACTGAAATACACAGTTAACAGAGGAAGGGGAACGTTAGTGACTGATGGAATATCTTTAAAAAGGACACGACATGTTCGAGTTTAACAGAGGAACTCTGGTCAATCGACGGCCCGGTACTTTTGCTATCAGTAATGGTTATGATGGTTGACATCTCCACAGCATTTCCACTCACACACTCGTATACGAACATTCTTTAAGTTTGGTGTTCTAAACTTACAACGTAGTATCATCTTATAAAACACTGCTTCTTAAGATTGTTTAATTTCAAAAAAATTGTGCAAATAAATATATTTAATTTTTTATTTGCAATTGATACTTCGATTTCCTTATTATATCTAATTTTTTAAAAAAATTAAATGAGAGGTGCACAAAACATTTTTGCCACTGAAATGGAATTAGTTTCGAATGGAAAAAATTTCGGAAAACTATCTTATTATTTGTTTAAAATTTATTGACCGAAAATGGAAACTTGTTTCAATTTACTTTACTTCCCGTGTAATTTTCAAAGATTATGAAACTTTTTATCAAATTTTTGCTCCCAAAATGCAAAATATAAAATTTTGTTAGAGAACGCAAAAATTAGTTGTTAGTGGACAATCATCACAGTTTAATGACATAAAAGATGTAAATTTCATGGATTTCAAAGTTAATTAAAAGAAAAGTGTAAATATCTAGATACGCATTTTAAATTAAAAATTGACTGTACACATTTCTATGCAAAATCTGTGCAATATGAAAAGTGCAAAGATGGCCGTTACAGTATTTTCTTAACTGAAGGTATAAATTTTATTTTAAAAATCTAAGTTAATATATATAGTTTAAACATCAATTTTCTAAGAGAAAGACTTTCTTTCAAATCGTGTTATTATTGATAGTATTTTTTTCATAACAGTATCATCCTTATCCATTTTTACATTAATTAATTTCCTTGGAATTTTCTTAAATCAAATGGGAAATGAAGATTAACAAGAACTGTAGACGTCTTTTGATAATAAATTAATGAAGCCCAATACAATTTTAATGCTAAGAATTCTGTCTGGAATTATTATTTCTGCATAACTTTGAAAATGCATTGGACGAGTTTAACTGAACTGCAGTATTTGATGAAATTGAAGGAAAGACAAACAGGGAAAATCATACATATCAACAGCCAGTAGTTCAAAATATAATCACTGCTCTTAGTTTAGTTTTCTAAGAAGAAGAACACATTTGCTTGCATATTTATTTAAAACATGTATTTTCATAAACTTGCAGAAAAATCTTTTCATAAATTTCAAAAATCCTAAGCAAATTCATTTCGTTAGAAATTGGGCTTTCTTTGGATTATTACTGTTGGATTGAAGACGATAAACAATTAGGAACATTCGACAAATTTCATTTGTGTAAATTGAAGTAGACTTATAAAAACTGACTTCATCTGAAGTAAACTATTACAATTTAAAACGTCATTAATATGTTTATGACTGAAAGAGCACTGTTAACCTTTGGTCGGGCGCAAGTCATCTGTGAGATTAAAAGAAAATAACTTTTTTATATTTCCATGCAATTTAAACCAGCAAAATGTCCAGGAATTCAGGAGGGGGTTGATATTTGCTTTCCCGCAAATTTCCTCAACAATGACAACTGTTGTCGTTGACAGCTTGAAACAATTCGACATTTTTTAATCAATGTATTGGAAATAACGTTTAATATCATTGGATTAAAGGCGGGGACACATGTATACGAATTTTTTCAGATATATAGAAAGAAATATTGAGAAACATTTTGGAAATCAAAAATACAAACGCCGCAACTCATCTACCAGATTATCGCGCCCCTCACGTACATTAAAAGAGAGAAAAAAAGCACAGTACCCTAATGTGAGTGGTAGGGAGCCAGGAAGAGGTCCAACACCATTCTCGGTAAAACTCGCACTTAAGCACAAAAAAAGACGTGTGCTTCATCTCACAGATTAGATGCGCCCGACTGAAGGTTAATGAAGCACCGCGTTTCTGCTAAGTGAACTGAGATTCTCATTATTCAAAATACATATAAAAAATAAATAGTAGCCTTTTGGAATGCAGAAGCATCAGTATCATTCATCTCAAATAGTCAGTGTGAATAGTTCGGTATTAATACCATGTAATCTGCTGAACATTAAATATAAATATTTGCTGAATATTTTTTCAGTTGCTTGTAAAATATGAAATATTGCTTATTCTGGAAAAAATTTTAATATTTTAAAGATGAATGAACTTGTAACTTTTGAATGTTTGAAAATATTACATAGTTTGGAAGGATAGCTAAGAAAACTGATTAGCCTTTATGATCTCAAAAAATAAGTAATCTATGTACAGTATTCATCGATTAATAATCATTCATGATAATCAACATTAATGATATTATAGCATTTTTTTACTGTACTGTCTTATCGAAGCAGAAACTAAATAGCCCTAAGCAATTTAAAGAAGTTTCACTAGAAACCTCTTGCTATTTTCATAACTAAACTTTTCAAATGGAATTAATAGGGAAACTTCTTTATTCTTGTAGAAAAATGTTCAGTAAAAGAAATAATAAGACACTCCAGTTTACAGAATGTGAATTAAGACATTTACGGAACTTCATCAAAGATGTTTGATCTCCATTCATAGCAACTGTTAAAAATTCCATTTGAATGATTACGCATATCTGTGTTCCAGAATTTGATTAAATAAGGCCATTAAGCAAAAGATTTCCATAGAAGAAGTAACTTGAAGGCCAGAAGATAAGCTTCTAATTATTAGAATCCCAAAAGTGTGTGAATAGAAAAATTTCTTTAATTTTACTTTTTATAAGACAAGTGTTGCATTTTTGTTTGAAAAGAGTTAAGAAATAGTTTTTGAACCAGCCTTTTTTTTATCGAAATGCATAAAATGTGTCTATATTTGAATTCCTTCCTGTTCCTTGCATTGTAAAATTGCTTCTCAAAAATAAGATGTTTTTCAGGAAAAGAAGAATCTCTGCTGGAACATAACCTTCAGAGTTAGAAAGATGGCGGAATTTGACAATGAGTGGTGGGTTCATATAACGGAGTAAATTAGCGTAAGGTACAGTCCTGCAATGAACACAGACGACATCGTACAGACATTGTCTTACTCTGCTTTAGTTATTCTAATATCCCGTTTTGAATAGGGCTGTTTAGGGGCCAACCCTCGTCATTTTGAACTGCAGTTAGATGTCTGAACGAAACCAGAATCCTCTCCAAGCTTCCGCGCCTCAGATATAGCATGGACCTAACTAATCTACAAGACGAATCTTTTGTGAAAGCGGATTCCTTAGAATCCTCCGGTCCCGAAGCAGACAGCTTATCACCAGCCCACAGCAACCCTACTGTATCTATACAAAGGTACAGAAATCCATGCGTGAACGTTTGGCACAATATGGTGTCAAATGCGAAAACTTTCAGCCGAATAATCTCGCAAGCTTCTCCATGGAAGAAAATTGCAAGAATGTTCATCGAACGGATGATGAACATCGTACATGAATAATCCGAAAGGTGGAGCTGATCAGCAGTACAGGATATTTGAAGATCAAACAAAGCCTGATTTCCCAAAGTGAAAAGTATCTTTCTTTGCTTGCTAAAATCATGTCTCGGGCACATCGATCCACTTATTAGCAACTCACACACTTCAGAAGAAAAAATAACACCATTCTTTCTGAGTTGGAACATAAAAAAAGAAGCAGTCCGCAATCATCATTTCTTTTATCTCTTCCTCTGTACGTGTCTCGCTGCTTTCTTTTTCGACGAAAGGGAAAAGAAAAAAATCTCCCCTCTGATTGGATCCGAGCAATTATTTGAGTTTCAGTACACTGGACATTCTTAACGCCTGCCCTCCCCTTCTTCAGGTGAAATTACTTTTTCAGTTCGAGAATTAGTTTAAATGCGTGTTCTCAACAAACGTTTTTTTAATTATTTTTCTTTTTCTGGTTTTGATTAAAATAAAAAAAAACGATAATCCAATCAGTATTGGATGGGAGATGAAACCATTCTCACGTATGCTCACATAGTTGTGGCATACTAAAGAAAAAGTTTTAAATATGAAATAGGGATGTAAAAATCCGAAATGGCAAAACTTTTAGTGAACTAAGAAGAAATGTTAACATGATAGTTTGTTACTTTCTGTTGCTCTGTTAATGATATAATGCGTATTACAATTTTAACCAGGACACAGTTACTTCTTTGGAAACACGTTTAAGATACAATCCAATAAATGCGTAAGGAACTCGGGAGAAGTTTGGTTTGAAACTGTCAGCGACGGTGAGCCGTTGAGAGAAACAGTAGCGACAAAACGAGTAAAGTCACGCCTTGAATTCCTCCAAACAGGCTCAACGCGCAGTAACCGGGTTTTTGTCTGCAGAAAATTTTAGTGGAATCGGCATTTACTCTCGAACGAAAAATTTATATGGTACTGAGTGCATGTCACGTGGTGTAGTTTGCCGATGGTGTAATGAATTAGCCATCGTCGTGAACACAAATGATATACCATGAATAGGTCAATCACCAGTTTGCCGTTATTGCCAAAAGTCACTGCATCCCCGGAAAACTGCACTTCGTGACATACACTCAGTCTTATACACATCCAGTCATTCCAGTCTGAATTGCTGTGATCTGCCCCTGTTTGGTGGAATACATGGTGCAGCGTTTCTTGTTTTGTTCTTTCTGCTTCACTCAGCGACACACCGTCGCTATCTGTTTTGTACCAGATTTCTCCTGGCATAAACAGAAAGAAATTTCTACCACATGGAATAATGCCGCTAGAACCACAGTTCCACTTTCAATTGCGCTCACCTTACATTTAAGAGATGTGAAAGATTTACTATAGTATAATTTGATGTAAACTGTATTTCTTAAAGTTATTCCAATTAATGCGTTCAGGCGCTCGTTTCAGCTAACGTGTAATATGTGTGTTTGCTAGTTCCTTTTTTCTTTTCATCTGACCCTGGGAGATACTTTTATTGCTTGTTTCCAGCTGCAGGAATAATTTGTTTATATTATGATTTATATATGTTGTAAATTCATAACGATGTTATTAAATAAATTCATAAATTTCAAAAAAATGTGAAAAATCCAAATTATCAACACTGTGTATGTGAATAATATGAACAAACCATTATTTGCGGAAAGAAACAAAATGAGATAAAAATACGTTAGATTCCAAAAAGCATCGATTAACTTAGTGGTCGTATGGAGAAGGAAAGACATTTTTAAGTTTCCAGAAAGTGCTTTTTTCTTCAACAAAATCTCTATAAATGTCATTACTTTCTCTGCAAAGAATAAAGAAATTTTATAAAGATACGAATTTGCAATTTTTACAGCACAGCAACAGCTGTTTTGAAGCTAACTGTAAAGTTTAATTATTTGCTCGCGACTCGTAAGAAGAAGAATAACAGAGAAAGTGAAAAGGTCTTTAAAAATCCATGAAAAGGAAGATGATATCGGAAATCAATTGAGGTTAAACTTTAAATGGCGATACAAGATTTCCGCTCTAATATTTACTGAATTTATGTACTTTAGGAGAAAAGTATGAGAATGGTCCAAAAGAATTATTTTGTACCAGAAAGTAAGAAGATCTTTCATGAATAAAAACAAACCGACTTTGGGGTCTCTAAAATCCAAAGCATATTAATTTTTTTTTGTTTAAGTTAAGAATAAAACTAAATAGTTTTAATGTAAATTTCTACCAAAGATAATTTGAAACAGCCGGAGCTGAAATCTTTTGTTTAAAGTCTTTTACTTCAATCTCGAAATTAGTCATACATTTTACAACACACATTTTCCGAGGTTTTCCCAAAGTCACTTTTCATATTCAGAATTAGGGAAAGTGCATTGACACTGGCACTCAAACGAATATCTAAGTCAAGTTTCTACCAAAGAATTCAATTTAAGAGAGCAATTCGGAAAATGATGCTCGTTTGCTGATAAATGGAAACTCTCGAAGATACAAAACTTTTATTTTGTACATTGTTTTTCGACATAATCACCATTTAAAATGAAGCACTTTTTATTTCGTTTTACAAGGTTTGAAACCCCTTCTTCAATAAAATTTTCCGCCAGTGAATGAAGTCACTCTATAGCGCGGGGCCTTCTTCGTCATTGAAGTGGTACAAAGCAAACGACCGTTTCGTCTGCTTAGAGATATGGTAGACTCTCTGTGTCAAATCTGGGTTACGGCGAAGGATGGCAAAAACATACCAAAGGAGTTACTGCAAAATATCTTGGGTGAATAAAGCGGTGTGCTGGCGAACATTATCGTGAACCATCGGAACTACCCCCAAAATAAAAGTTGTTATGCATGCCATCTGTAATCTGACTGATCAAATATAGTGTGAGTTTTTAGTTTTTTCTGTATAAATCCGTTAAAACCGCTTATAGAGAGTCACAATGACTCTAGGCACAGGGACGTGTCGGTGGTGTTATGTATAAATCCGTTGCCTATTTTTGATAGCAACAGTAAAACTTGTATAAAACGGACTATGTAAGAAACGGAATCCTGTCTTAAACGGAAAAAATATTTAGTCCCATCGTAAATCCTCATATACTATTTAGCCCTGTATGAAACGGAATAATGTGTAAAAAGGAAAATTTTTCTAGTCCTTTTAGATTCCGTTTAGTACAGATTTTACTGTATTTATATGCAACGCTTCAAATACTTGGAAAGCGAAGAAAATTGATCTTTATATGCGATTTTGCAGCCTGCGAAACTGTTCGCAATAATTGAAATTCTACTTATGCGTTTCCATTGAGAAAAGGTTAATGATTTGAAGTGATACTTCAATGAACTATTTTATTAGAGGTTTGATATATAACACAAACAAACCAAACTAAATTAGTTATATTTTACAGTAAAATAAATATAGCAAAGTAATTCTGGTGAAATATCGTCAATTTAAAAGGCGAGAGGAACAATAAAATCAAATTATTCACATAAATATTGCAGCGACATTATCATTGTTAATATCAGAATGTTAATCAGAATGTAATTATCTAAGTATCTTGAGGAAATTTTTCCACATCAATTAAAAATAAGTGTTCCGCAAATTTACCAAAAAGAAATAGTAAATAAAAATTATCTATATAACTATCTATCTTGAGGATTATAGTACAGAACAAATGGACGGATCAGCTCTATCCCCGTATCTAAATCCCATTGAGCACTTTTGGAACCACCTCAGAAAGCAGGTACTCAACCACATTTCTCATCCAAAGTTTTTAGATGAGTTGGAACAAGAATTACACGTGCAAAGTCTTTTCATTTAGGTATCCGGTACCTTAGTTGCTAATATGATAAAGTGATGCAGAGACTAGGGGACGACAAAATTTATTCATTTATTTTTTCAAAAAAATTAAATTTTTCGAATTCGCCAAAAAGAGATAATTAATAAATTATGAATATATGCACAATATAAAAATAATGTAAAAAAATAGCAAATAATCGTATAACAAACAAATCAACCAAAAATCTCATGTTTTTTATTTAAATTTGATTCCAAGTGCAAAAAAATGAGTTGCGCCGTAACTTTTGGAGCCCAGAGCATAAATGAATAAGAGAAACCGTTTGCATAGACTAATAAATGAATTATAAATGATTGGATAATTCATTAAATCGATTATAGTATATACTTTAATTATTTTTACGTCAGCTAATTTCTCAATCTATTTACTGGTTGAATAATCTTTTTCAATGCATGATAAAAATTGCTTAAAAGCCAAAGTTAAAAGTTTTTTTCTCAAGAAATTCGTTACCTTTAGAAAGAAGAGAATAAAAATTGTCTCAACTTTCAGAGAAAAAATATAAATCTGAAATAAAATATCAAATTGCATGAATCATTACAATTTTTGAATGGATAAAAAATGCCTTATCTAAAATGTAAACGAAATAACCATGGAAGATAATTGCTTTACCGCCCGAATACAAAAACTTAACTTCATGTCGTCTAGAAATCCGTAAATGAACCATTTCACTTTTTTTTCCTTAAATAATAAAATGAACATAATTATTTTTTATGGTTGTTTGGATAGTCTTTGATAAGCATGGGATTTGCATTAGAAAATCCTGTCGTAATGTTTATTATTTGCTACGAAAAGCAGGAACTTCGTTCCCCACATTTTATGTGGAATTCGTTCGGATAACGACGTCTTAAATCAGGAAAGAGATGTAAAAAAAGGCTTCTTCGTTATTTCTTTAATGAATTCTGCGAGGCATATCAGAAAACGTAATCAGTTTCATTTGTAATACTCAAACAGAAATTAATCTAGCATCTTGGAAAACATTGTGCTTTCCATTTTCAATTAGTCTCGAATAGAAATGAATTGCTCTTCAATTCTGAATCTGTTTAAAAAGAAATAATAAATATTTTTTCTTAATAAGTGTTCAATTTTTATTCTTTATTAAATTCGATAACTAATATGAGTTTCTAAAATATCTTCCATTATTTGATACTATTATTCCATTATTGAAGTTTTACTTGCATCAGTTTTTGTACCCTTCTCGAGATGTTTGGTAGCAAAATATTTTCACATTTCAGCATTTACCGTTCAATTATTCTCTTAAAAACGAAAAATATTTCGAAAAAGAAATCTCAACTGCCATTTCATAACAAAACTGCATAATTTCATTTCCAAGAAGACAACCTTTTCCAAATTAAAATGAATGAATTTGAATTGCTTTAGACATACAGTCGGATCTCTATTTAACGAAGTCGCTAAATCCCGTAAAAAAGTTTGTTATATGGAAAATTCGTTAAATAGAGATTCACCTTTTAAAATACTTTAAACTACACAAAACAGATTTTAAATTCATAAACACTAAATATTATTAAAAAAGTAATTAATCACACCTTTATTTCGTAAATTAATACCTATTTGTTTTATATATTTTACCCATCAAAAAGAAATCTGCAAGGAAAACAAGAATAAAATAAACCGTTGTCCAGGAATACACTGTATTTTCAATTAAAAAAATAATTTTATATTAAAATTAATGAATTTTAATGACATTATCGCATTTATTTCAAAAAGTAATTTTTAGCATACATTATCACAGGCGTCCTTAAATTTAATTACTGATAAAGTTCGAGGACACGGGACAGCTCCATTGAGGGTGAAAGGGGGACATTGAAAGTTTTTCTATTGAAGTGGACAGTGGTAGTGGGGGGGGGGGGGGAAAGGTTGCCCCCCCGGGTGAAAAGAAAAAAAAAACTGCTATTTTTCTGGCCTCGATGAGTTAGGAGACTGGTAAACCCAGTTCAAGGTCATTGATCACCACAAAATGTGTTAAAAGAAAGAATAAGTTTGAAATGTTCAGAAATATTTTGAGAAATAGGGAGAAAAAAAAATATTGGATTACAAGAAAAAGTTCGTTAAATAGAGAATGCACTTCGCTATTTGGAGGTTATTTTACGAAGAAATTCGCAAAATGTTCGCGGTTCCAAGAAAAAGTTCGCAAAATAGAGAAATTCGCAAAATAGAGGTTCGTTAAATAGAGGTCCGACTGTAAATATATTTCGTTGATGTAGCTTCAAACAACTGAAATCATCATTATGGAAACTAATATCTAGCTTTTGTTGCTTTGAAATGTATAATCTTTTTCCCTAAGTATTATTTAAAATATTTGTAATTGTTGCCACTTTACTTTTCCCCTAACTTGCATTGCTTTCTTTGCATTTTAAATTTTCTTTAATTTGTCAAGTTTATTCCCTTGCAATCCATTTTCTCTTCCTGCTTGTTTAAATATAAGATATGTCCATTTGATCGACGTGTAGATCAGTGTTTCCCAACCATTTTCGTGCCACCGAAGCCTTTCTAAAATTCGTATGCATGTAACATACATTTTTTGTACTGAAAAATTGAATTGTTCACTGAAGAAAGTAAATGCAAGGTTTTAGGAAGAAATCACCAGGAAATTGTTCAGAGACACAGCAGGTAAATTTTAAAAAAATATGATTGATAACTGAAATGCAAGTACGAAAGGATTTTAATGAATGATTTTTCTATATTATTTTAATTATTATTTATTGTTTAAGTTTTATTATATTCTTGCGCTTGATGCTTACTGCAAAGAGATTTTCTGTTAGGTTCCAATTTAATTAGCTTTTCCGTCTCAACTAAATTGGAACCTAATTCCCGCTGTGTTACATATCCAGCCGATTTCTTTCCAACCATTTTCGAATTACCTCCCCATGGGGCGTGGGCTCCATGTTGAGAAACACTGATGCAGATTCTGTTAGTATTGCGTTGTCATGTTCAGTTACCAATCTTTATGTTCAAATTTCATTAAATGGATTAAATTAATTAGACATTTCCTGCACAGCACTGAACAAAAAATAAATATAGTATTCAAGCAGACATTCGCTGTAAATGCACATAATTTATTTTTTGATACACTTTCTACAACCAGAATTCAACTATTAATATTTTTATTTAGTTCATTTAATTTCCTCTTTGATTATTAAGGCTTTTTGTTTACTTTTTCATTGTCTTTATTTTACAATTCAAATTAAATTTTTTAGAGTTAAAAATAGCAAAACTGGCTTCAATTTTACTCGAATAATCAAAATTTACGTCATTTTGTTTGATTAATAATTCAGATTCGATTGAAATCACTAGGCAAAGAATCATGTTGTATCGCATTCCATTAACTCTCTCAGCTATTCTGCAAGCGTTAAATTTAGCCGCGCGAAGGAATCAACGTTAAATGAGAGTTGGTGATTTCACCAGACAACACTAACTTAGTCTGAAACAATTTGTTTATCGACACAAATCAAGCGAAATGGAGGAATAACGTTTTCACTTCCAAACTTCAGAGAAGAGTCGTGAGTTGAAAGAAGACAAAATTTCTTTTAATGATGCTCCCGCCCCCATCTCCTTCCTCAAATGAGAAATTTTTCTTTCGTCGAATACTTGACACGAATCTGTTTATTTATCAAGAAATAATAGAAATGTTTTTAAGTGCCGCAATTAAATTCTTTAAGAGAACTTGTGTGAAAATCATCTGCATACTATAAATTGAACGAGAGAATGATTTTTCTCTTTTTTTCCCCCCTGGAAATGTTTTGCATCAGTAAAAAAAATCGGTAACATTCTACTCTCAACTAACCAGCATATTTCCACACAAGAATCGTGTTTACAGCAAAAAAAATGGTCAAAATGGTACTTTATGGTCCAAAATTATTTTGGTTGGGTGTAATGTAACTAAATGTCTTCGACTGGCGTCCATGATTTTCATGCAAAAGTATTTAAGACTGACTTTTATCAATCTATCGCTCTTTCTTGATTCCGCCATTTCGATGTTTTCTTGTCATAACTTTGGAATCTCTGATCCCAAGAAAACAATATTTACGCCTTTGTGGAATTGAAAAGATTATCATCTCTGTCATGCGAGTTAGATTTCCGTGAAATTTTTCTCCGGTTTCTACAATTTTTTAATTACAGACAAATAACATGCTCACAAATTATCTTTTCAATATTTTTGTTAAACGACTGGCAGCATGCGTGTAAACACGTGCACAATAACATTTACCATGTAACGTCACGTGAATAGACTGCATTTTTTCACTTAATAATCCTTTCCAAATGAAATATCCCTTTGGGTGACTTGGGCTGATAAATGTGATATTTCTGTAAGTAAAAAAGTATGGCAATACTTAAAGTTTCAACAAAATTGAAAGAGAAAATTACCAGCTAATTTCAGAAAGAATAAACAAATATTTTTATTCTTGCTTTTGACTACTGGGCCAACAAAATTACTCAGACGAAAGTCGGATGAGTTTATATTGATCGTTAAGCCTACGAAATATTTTATAAGGAAATAAATTTATTTTATGCATTTTTTTCAAATTTCAAAGCATCCTTAATCTGTTTTTAATAATATATTCAGTTATATATTCAGTTAAATGGCAACAGTCTTGGTTTGGTTTAACGTCCCATTTCGAAACACGTGGGCTATTTTGGAGTGGACTCGTAATTTTGAACCCTGGTCAGTTGTTGTAGAACGATGCCTAAACACGCACCTCTCTAACGCTAACGGAAGGACATTTGATTTCGACGGATTTAGCATATTGTTACAAAACTGCAATGTTGCTTCTTTGCCATGTTAGTCTTAAGGTTGGAAAGAGAGATTTACAGAGGTTCTTATTGAATGCCAGGGAAGCCAAGCCAATACACCATCACCTTGTCGACAAACTTGGCGACTTCGACGCCAAAATGAAGGTTTTCGAGTATGCGAGAATTATGGCCCTATCTCTATTAGGAACAGAGTTATGAAGATGCTGCTTGAAAATTCTATGTGACGTCACGCCCTGTCTGAAAAGGTATAAATGCCGAAGAGCTCAAACGAGGGATGTCTCTCTTTGCAGTTTTGTCTGTACTGCGAGCTAGTGAACTCAGCTCTATTCAAAGTGCTGTTACTGTTATTTTTAGAGGTTTTCTGTCTGCTTGTCTGGCTTATTTGCGCAAGTGCTGTTTTGCTTGTTTCCTGTGCTTCTTCTTTTCGGGAATATTCAGGAATAAAGCGTCATTCTCCATTATCCTCCTTGTTGGACTGGATTTTCGTAACAATGTACATCGTTGTATAACGGCGGATCTTCGGTGGAATCCAATCTCGAACCCGCGAACTTTTGTTCCCGAGCTATCAGCATTCTTATAATTAATGAATTAATTAATCTTCATAAAATTTTCACAACTTATGTAGAATTTGTCCTGATAAATTATATAGTAGAATTCCGGGAATCCGAACTATTTGGTTTGACCTATGTTCGGATTCTGGAGAATTCGTATTATCTGGAAAATTCAGTAAAATACTCTTGATATACCAAATGCAGTAGAGTATTAACTCTGGGTGCTCTGTGAAAGCGTGCGGAAAGAGACCGCGGCGATTCACGCGGTACAGTGGCAAACAAGTTGAGGGTAAAACGAAGATATCTGAGTTTGTTCTTACTAATTAAGGTGCTGTATTCATTCTTAAAGCCCAATTCGAATGTTTCTTTTTAGTTAGGAATAAACATTAGCTTTGTTTCTGATTCATAATTGTTATTTTCCTTACATTTCTCAGTAAAATTTTTCAGAAAATTAAAAAAAGATTTTCGGATTCCGGGGTTCTACTGAATAGGAAAAACTATATTGATAACTATTTTGGTTTAAGACTTAATACTTAAACTTAATACTTTTTCTTTTTTATACAATCATCCTATCTGTCAGTTGATTGCTGCACTGTTACCTCAGTCAGAAATTGTATGACAAAAAAAACCTTTTCTATGAATGAAGTCCAAGTTTGTTAATTCGTGTTATTTGAAAACTGCGTTGTCAAAATGCCGGGTTATATAATGGCTGTCGTAATTTACCTGCGTGTTTTAAGGAAAACACTTTATAAGACTGTCGTACTCTAGGACATTTGACTGTGTTTAAAAAAAATTATAACAAAATCTTTTATAGTGAACAAAGGATGGGTGGAAATCTATACTTTCGACTTGAAAAGATGTTGGAAAAATCCATACATAGTTTTTTTTTCTATCCTCTTGCTCAAGATTATTTCTTTGGAAAAGTAGAGAACCGGAGATGACACTCTAAAAAATAACAAATTGCTTCCACATTGAACTGTGTACCGGCATGGCAAGTCAGAGATAAAAACGAGTTCCAGAAAAGAAAAAAAATTTGATTGGGAACAAAAGAAAAAGTTTCCTTTGGAGTAAAAAAAAAAAAATCTTTTCTTTTTTACCTTTCTCTTGGGTAGCAGATAAAAAAACTCTTAATGATACTCCAAACACATCTTATTCCTGACAATTTTTGCTACTTTTTTTCTGCTTTCTTGCTATCTAGCATTATCTTTTTCCGATACAGAGATTTGCGTCCAGTACGTTATATTAGGATCTTGCAATCTGAGAACAGCCCTACAACTACCACACCAGACAATCTGAGTTAGTTATTGTTTGAAAAAACCTTAACATAGAGATTTTTTTTAAATAATTATGAAGATGTTTTTCGTGAAAGAAAATAGGTAATTTACAGGCTTTATGAATGCGAAATCACACAGCAGTGGACTGTAATAATTATAAATAACGACTAACAACTAATAATGAAAATAAGTGTTTTTTAAAAACACACTTTTATTAGTGTACTAGAAAGTAGAGTATAATTGTTAATCAAAAATCTGGGGATCAGAGTAAAAATCGTAAAAGCGTGATGCGTTGATATACATTCGTGTCCAAAAGTTAAGCATAATTCGTAAGATGCGAAAAATTTGGAGTTAATATGGATATAGTATTTCGTAATCAGTTGTGGAGATTCTAGGGATGTACAATTGTCGGAACTCATATTTCACAAGGAAGATTCAGTCATGTGGACATTTAGGGGACTGACCAGAATTGATGAATAAGAAAATTATTTGGGCTTACCCGTTTTACAGACAACTGATAATGATGTGCAACTTTCATCAATGGTTTTGTTTGCTGCATGCAAAACTTGCATGCATTTTCTTAAAAATAGCACTATTTTGTGGAAGGTTTTCTTCTTTCCACCAAATTATACGAAACTTTCAAAATACGCGACAATAGCCTAGCGTAGCATTGTATTAAAATTTTAAATAAATACTTGGATTATTCGAGGAAATATGAGTATTTGTAGTAAATATTTTTAACAACTAGCAAGCTGACAAGTCATTTTTTTTCATGTAGCTATACAGCGAGAAAATTTCAGAATTGGTGAGAAATAAAATGAGGAAAAACATTAATTAAATTGATTGATATTTACCAAAAAGTGTCGAAATTGGACTGTTTTTCATTAACTTTAAAAAAAAATTCTTAATCTCTTTATTATAGCTGTTAAGTATTCGACTTCTTAAGAGTAATAAATTTTATTTTATCAAAAACGGTCTAAAACTTCCTGTCACAGATTCCTTTCAAAATTGTCAAAAATATGTGAAATTACTTCAATATGAAATTGTTAGTTCCTAATCAACATTATAGTTTTCATACATCATTTTGTCGATTAAATGCAGCAGGTCAATGTATATGCATAGCGAATAGTTGTTGAGGTCTAAAAAATATTATTTTTTGTTTTGTTTTGTTTAGGGCAACACTTGCAAAACTAAGCTCCAAAACTAGAATATTATTTGTTAGTTTCGAACGTAAATCAAGAATACAGAAAGTAAGCACATCTTTAAGAAAAGACTTCGGTTACCAGGATTTCAAAGTAATATACCAAGGGAAGTGGGACACCCATACGGTGACAAATTATTCTAGAGGCTTATTTTATTTTCATTTTATTGCACTTAATGCAACATCATCATGTATTTTTACCAAACCTATTATGATTCATCTGCTTTATTTGTTGAAATTAATTTCTTTATTTCATTCATTAATATCCTTTCAAATTTTATTGACGCCACAACTGGTTGTAATGCAAAAAAATGAGAAAGTACTGTAATCGTCAGTAAATTCGGCCTCGACATTTTGAAGAATTTCCCCATTTTTTGGAGTAATTGAATCCGAAAAATATATTTTTGGAATTATGTCTGCTGGTCGGTCGACTGCTTTGTGAAAACTGTAGTTCAAATATCGGAAAGAGCTAAACGAACGAAATTTGTTATATGGTCTAAACACTAAAATTTTAAATCTGTATCAAATTTTGAACGAAATCCACCAACGAGACGTTTTTCAGTCTCGCCATCCATGTGCATACGAACACGCTAAATCAAAAAAGGCAACGAGCTAAACGAACGAAATTTGCTATATTGTCTACTAGCCGCCTACGGCGACCAGCTGGTCCGCCATTCTTTCAATAGTAATATTATATTTAAGAGATCAATAACTGACCCAAAGTAGCTTCATATCTTTTAAGTATTAAAACTCAAAAAATCCATATCATTCTCGGTGCAAAATAAAATATACATGCTAGGATAATTACTACTCTCTGTGTAGAAAAAATTTATACACCATGCATACAAAAATTAAGCACCTATAAAACATGCATACATCTGATTAATCATTATCTCTGCGGAATAAAAAACATGAATAGTAAACTTCAGTTTCATGGACTTCTTGCCACATCACTTTGTATCGAAGAAGCAAGTCCCCCCCCCTTTTTTTTTATTCTTATATTTCACATAAATCTTAAATTTTTCGGTTCAAATTATCTGTGTAAACTCACTCTGATGCTGTTTTCGATTTTATTTGTTTTTTAAGGGTGATATTGCTTAAAAACAGGCCTATTCTGGATATTTGCAAATTTTCATGCTGGTTTGTTGACCCTCTCTAAAAATTATAAATATTTATTGCGATTTAAATAGTCGAAAAAGCTTCACACCTTCTAGACATTCATTTTCATATGCTTCTTATATGGGTACATCACGTATTTTATTAGTAAGGTACTCAATTACAGGTATTGATAAAATTTAACAAAAAAATATATACAAAATTAAATATTAATTGAAATGCATACATACAACATATACAAAAGATCTAACATCAATCTACTATTAAACAACATACACACACACACACTAAAAAATTTAGTACCTATAAACTGTTAAGAAACAAATTACTAATAACATGATTCTAACGAAAATCAACTATGTTTTGAAATATATCCTATAATCTGAAATATTTATTCTCAGCTAAAATTGTATGTATCTTAAGATTAATTAAGTAAATCATATAGCACGACAACTATGAAAACATGCAACATATGATTGAATAATTATCATTCTCAGTGCGAAACAAAATTTACGTGCTACAATAACACCAGCCTGCAACAATTTCTTGTTTTAAAAGTAATAGTTGTTTTTTATGTATTTTCGCATGCTTATTTCAAAAATAATATCAGTTTTTACGTATCACGTACAGTTTTTTTGAAAGGTAAATTTTTTAAATAAGTAAAAATACACAGATTTTTTGCGATTTGGATAGGATAAATTAATAAAGTATGTATGTTTATTTGTTTAAATAAATTCTGAAAACCTCTTACTTCATTGAAATTAAATAATACATTTATATTGAATAAATACTTATAATTGTATTTAAAAAAACCTTTTATTTTAAAATTCAAAACATAGATGGCAGTACTGTCTTGCATTATCTTTATTCGTCAAAACAAAAGCAATCACGTTTACAGTTGTTCTACGGTTTATGTTTTAATTTTCCTGTATTTCTTTATCGTTGAACCTTTCTATTGTGTTTCTAATATGGCGAGTAGTTCCAGGAGATGTTGATCCAAATTCATTTTGCTACATTTGTGGAGAATATATGTTAAAAAAAAAAACAACGAAATACGCGATCACTTCCTTCGTTAAGAAGGCCTACTTTTGGACTTCGGGATGAAACTGGGCGACCAAGACAAATATTGGGCGCCGCATTTCACCTGTCGTTCCTGCGTAGAAAAGTTAAGAAATTGGACTTTAGGTAAGAGTTTATCTTGACCTTTTGGAATACCTATGGTATGGCGTGAACCGCAGAACCATGTGGATGACTGTTATTTCTGTTTGCGTAAAATTGCAGGATATAATAAGCGATCGAAATCAAACATTGTTTACCCAAATTTAAAGTCTGCTATAAGACCTGTCGCACATTGTGAAAATATTCCTGTCCCGACACGACGTGAGGCTTTTGATAGTGCTAATATATCTGAAAGCGAAAGTGATGAAAAAGACTTGGATTTCACCGTGAAAAATGAAGTGCCTGAAAAATTTAATCAAGCCGAATTAAATGACTTAGTTCGTGATTTAGGTTTAACTAAAGAAAATGCAGAATTATTAGGCTCTCGGTTAAAGATAAAAATTTATTAACGACACATACGTCGTTTAGTTGGTACAGGAATCGAGAAAAGTAATTTTTATCATTTTTCAAATCTGATAACTTCTTGGTTTATTGTGCTGACATACCTGGTTTGTTACGTGAATTAGAAGATATTCCTTATAATCCGAATGATTGGCGACTATTTATAGATTCCTCAAAGAGGAGTTTAAAAGCAGTTTTATTGCATAACGAATCTAAACTTGCATCAGTTCCAATTGCACATTCCGTTTTCATGAAAGAAACATATGAAAGTATGGAGATGCTTCTCACTAAAATAAAATACACTGAACACAAGTGGGCAATATGTGGTGACTTAAAGGTTATAGGTCTGCTTCTCGGGCAACAAAGTGGATTTACTAAATTTCCGTGCTTTATTTGTGAATGGGATAGCAGGGACAGAGAAAGTCATTGGATAAAAAAGATATGGCCGAAGAGACAAGAATGGATTCCTGGTAAGAAGAATATTTTAAATGAATATTTAATAGATCCACAAAATATTTTATTGCCCCCACTTCACATAAAATTGGGACTCATAAAGCAGTTTGTGAAAGCTTTGGATAAAGGTGGAAAATGTTTTGAGTATCTTATATCGAAGTTCCCAAAATTGTCTAGCGCTAAAATTAAAGAGGTGTATTTGATGGAACGCAAATAAAGAAATTAGTTAAAGATTCCAATTTTGAACAATGTATGACAAATACAGAGAAGCAGGCTTGGGTTGCATTTAAAGATGTCGTAGAAGGTTTTTTGGGAAATGAGAGAAAAGAAAATTACAAAGAACTTGTAACTGAGTTATTACGTACTTATCATCTTTTGGGGTGCAATACGAGCATTAAAATTCACTCCCTTCACTCACGTTTGGAATACTTCCCAGACAATTTAGGAAAAATGAGTGACGAGCAAGGTGAAAGATTCCACCAGGATATAAAGGAGATGGAACGCAGATATCAAGGACGGTGGGATGTTAACATGATGGCCGATTACTGTTGGTGTTTAAAAAGAGACAGTGATGTGGACCATAAACGAAAAACCCGAAAAAGAAGCTTCTTGACTTCAAGAAAACACAAAAGTTATCATAATATTGTAAATGAACAGCATTATTGTGTTTAATTAATAGTAACTACAGTTGCAACTGTATGCATTATACTGCATTTTGTTAATTTTTTCATCGTCATTTGTAAAAAATCCTTACGTGTTACATAAAATTTAGTTTGCATTTTGGAATGACATCATCATTGCTGATATAAATCAATTAAAATTTTACAAACAAGATTTTTTTTTGCAGGCTGGTGTAATTACTCTGTGTATAAAACATGCATACGTCTGACATATACACAGGATCTAGCTAAACAAACACACACACACACTAAAAAATTTTGTATCTACAAACTATTAAGAAACAAATTATTACTAATAATATGATTCTAACAAAAAAGAACTAATTATTATTTAGCTAATTTTCTATTCTTAACCTATCGTTTAGGCCTGAGCATTCGTCGATAGCAAGTTTGTTTTGATGTTCAGGCGCCAGAATGAGACCTCTTTGGCCCCTCCTACTTACTCTCGCACCCAAATAACTATAAGATTCTGAAGACTTTAAAAATTTATAAAAATTATATAATATTTCAGACAATAATAAAACTGATATCATTGGAAAGATAATTTTTTGCTCTTTAAAATGGCATAATTTTTTTTTGTCCATCAATTCATTCAGAAGTTATTGGCAAAAAACGGCTAAATTTGGTTTAATTTTTAAATAATTTAAATTTGAATCAAAATTTTTTAAAAACTGCTCCAAGGTGCACATCTACAGCATCCAAAGTATATATGTGCCAAATTTGGTAGCTCTATGTTCTACGTTCTGTTCTGTACACCGCCAACAGACTTTTATTAGTAGTAGAGATAGAGATACACTAAAATTTCAAATCTGTATCAAATTTTGAACGAAATCCACCAACGAGACGTTTTTCTGTCTTGCCATCCATATGCATACGAACACGCTAAATCAAAAACGCAACGAGCTAAACGAACGAAATTTGTTATATGGTCTATACACTAAAATTTTAAATCTGTATCAAATTTGGAAAGAAATCCACCAACGAGACGTTTGTCAGTCTCTCCATCCGTGTGCGTACGAACACGCTAACTCAAAAACGCAACGAGCTAAATGAATAAAATTTGGCATAGGATTTTATTAACAGAATTATAGAACTGTTTCAAATAAATTTTAGACAATATCCAGTACTAACTGATTGGTAACAAGACTGAACGATTGTCTGTTTATCTATCTATTCGAGCATATATGAACGCTGTAGTGTTTGGCTACCGTTGGCGATGGTTGATCGGATGCTTGGCGCAATTCCTTGCTAGTCTAAAGGTTGCTTTCTGTGAACGAGAGTTGTTGGAGTGGCGACCTCGTGAGGTGAGGTGAAATACTTAGGCCTAGTTGTGGTCGTTATTACGTTATTATTTTTGAATAGCTCTGCCTTTTAAGGTGCAACGTACCGCACCGTAACTTTTATGTGTGTTGTTTGTCTTGCGTGTGTCTAAGTCTGAATAGAATTATTTTTATAAAATCTGGTGTCATCATTTCGAAAAGACAGCAACACTACAACACGCTCTCTTTCGAGAACCAGAGCTTAGCGTTGACAGATTTGATAAAGTAAAAGCAGATGGAAATTTGCTTGTAAAAAAATGTTTAAAAACGTGAAGAAAGAAGACATTGTAACGGTCTTAACTGAACTCGGTGAAACGGTAAATATCGGCATGAAGATGGGAGATCTGAAACAGAAACTGCTGACTAATAAGGAATATTTGGAAGATGCACAGTTCGTTAAAGACTTTTTGATCTCTACTGTGGAAAATCGAAAGAAAGAAGAAGAAAACCGCAAGCAACAAGAAAAGATGCGGGAAGAAGAAATCCAGAGAGAAGAACGCCGTATAGAGCGAGAGCACGAAATGGAATTGGCTAGAATTCGAACTACTCGAAATGACGAAAACAGAAGTCCGCCACCTAGTGTGACCAGAAACGGGGATGGCGATATTTCTCTGGATAAGCTCATTAAGGGAATGGAAATTTTGACGGTCCCAGTACCAAGAAAAACAGAATCTTGGAATTTATTTTTCGACTCGTTGGAACGAGCTTACAAGCACAAGAAAGTCCCTGAAGAATTCCAGGCAGAAATTTTATTGAAACTTCTTGGAGATAAAGCTTCAAATGTCCTTGTTTACATTAAAGAAGAAGATTTAAAGAACTATGCTAAAGTGAAAGCTTTGATTTTAAAAGAATTTGAACCAACACCTCAGGCGTGCTTGGAAAACTTCCGAAAAGCGAAGAGAAATTCAGGCGAAACTCATATCCAGTTTGTCTCCAGACTCACTTCTACATGGGAATATTATTGCAAATTACGTAAGGTTCAAGATTATGAATCTCTAAAAGAACTGATTATTTCCGATAAATTATTTCAAGCATTAGATAATGACACCGCTTCCCGCATATGCTTGAAGCAAGGTGAAAAATGGCTGAGGCCCCAGGAATTAGCAAAAGAGTGTGACATCTACTTTGGAGCAAAACAGAAGTCATTTGACGAACCCCGTAATGATTTGAGAAGAACTTTTTCATCGGAAAAATACGTTCCCCCCTCATCAGAGAAGAGAAATTTCAAGAAGGGATAATGGCATTCTAAAACGAAAGGAATGTTTCGTTTGTGGAAGTCTGCTGCATTTAGCTAGAGAATGCCCGGATAAACGCAAAAGAAATGAATTTGTGCCGAAGCAGAACGATAAGAATACTCACAAGAATTCCAATAAGAATAGATCTGCAAATCAAGAAGCTGTGGTCGCCAAAGTTGATTCATCACATTTACAATCAGAATCTGTTCAGAATCTTGTTACGCCTTTAAAGAAGATCAACATTTATATTCATTCGAAAGAAATCGAAGCAATCATTGACACAGATCTCAATCGTCCATTCGTCATTGATACCTGATTTACAGGATCAAGAAGGAAGTAAAATTTTACTAACTCCTGCCTTTGGTGGACAGATAGAAGCGAAAATCTGTCAAGTTACTATCTATTACAAGAACAGTGGAAATAATTTATTCAACAACGTGGATACGCTAATAACAGTTACAGACAAGCTAAATGTGCCCTGTTTGATAACTCCCGGAATTTATGAATTATTAGTTCATTCAGCGGATATCTCTCATTTTTTGATGACGAAATAAACAGCGAACAAAAGGCTCTAACTTTGCATTCCCAGGCGAAGTGGCGGGAAACCGACCCCCAGCAACCTTCAGAAGGCGGTGGGAACGAGGAAAAATTGGAGCAGCTAATAGAAGTGAGGAGCAGTGACGTAAGCCCTTCAACTAGAACGAAGCCGGGAATTTCCGAATACGCCGATGACGTCACGAGTTCAACCGGAGCTACAAGGTTACGAGAGGAGCAAAGATCGTGTCAGTCACTGAAGGAATCTTTCCTGCAGTGCAAAGCTAAGAAGGGAAATTATTCGTTTATCGATGGGCTTTTGCATCATTCGGACAAGATATTAGGACAGCCTGTGACACAACTCGTTCTTCCACAGAATAGACGACAACAAGTTTTGAAATTAGCTCATGAGTCTGTATTTGGAGCACATATGGCATGAGAAAGACTAAAGAGAGGATTCGCTCTTCTTTCTACTGGCCTGGACTTTCCCAAAATGTGGAAATATTTTGCAAAACATGCAAGGAGTGTCAGTTGAGAAGTCCTGAAAAGAAAACTGACAGAATTCCAATTACTCCTGTCTCTAGACCTGACTTACCTTTCCAGGTGATCAACGTCGATATTATTGGACCTATAGAGCCTCCTTCTGCACGAAAATATAAATACGTTCTCTGTCTGATGGATCAGCATTCTCGCTGGCCCGAAGCAGTTCCATTGAGGAGTTTAACAGCAAAATCAACCTGTGATGCTTTACTTGAAATATTCATTAGAACTGGGATACCGAATGTTATCGCCAGTGACCAAGGGACAAACTTTATATCTAAGCTTACTCAAGAATTTCACAAGAGGTTAGGATCCAGTCCAAAATTTTCTTGCCCTGGATACCCAGCTAGTAACGGGTTAGTCTAAAGATATAATAAAGTCTTGAAACAAATGCTTCATCACGTGATAAGAACTGACCCTTCGAATTGGGATAGCCTATCTTCTATTTGCATATCGAGAAGTCCCAAACTGTACCACTGGAGTCTCACCATTCCAACTGATGTACGGGAGACAAGCAAGAGGGCCGTTGGCAGTATTAAAATCATCATGGTCCGGAGAGGTCCCTTTACCAACAAACATCAGCCAGTCTGCAGTGGATTACCTACAAGAGCTAAAATTAAAAATGGAGCAGGCTGCTGAACAAGTGAAAATAGTTGCTGAGAGGAAACAACAGACTTATGCGGATTATTTCAACAGGAAAACTACATCCAAAAGTTTCATGCCTGGAGATCAAGTATATTTACTTATTCCAGACTCGAGCAATAAGTTGTATGCTCGCTGTACAGGGCCCGGTGAAATTATCAAACACATTCCACCGCACTCCTACTTAGTTAAATTACCTGATGGAAGGAAAAAACAGATCCATGTGAATAAAATCCGGAAATTCCAGATGAGAGTCAATACAGTTGGAGTCATTTTTGAGAAAGAAGAGGAATTTGGAGAAATAACAGTGCCAGAAAAAGATTATTTATTGCCTTCGCAGAAACTGGAAATGGATTGTGAAGTAGACTTGGATCATTTAAATGAGCTGCAGAAAGAAAAAATAAAAGAGCTCCTTATAAAACATCAAGGACTATTCACTGGCAAGCTGAAAAAAGCCAAGATCGAAGGACATAAAATTCAATTGATACCTAACATGGAAAGAAAGAAGCCCTATGTATATCGAATTCCAGAAGCTTTAAAGGGAAAAGTGGATGAACAGATAGGAGAGCTATTAGATGCAGGATTAATAGAAGAGACTCATCCAGTAGTCTGTGTTTACAGGAAGGATGGGAGTGTTCGACTATGTGTAGACTACCGAACTTTGAATGCCGTCACAAAAACAGATGATTTTCCCATGGAGAATGTTGTTGACTTAATGTATAATATAGGAAAAGCCAACATCATAACAACCTTGGACTTGTTGAAAGGATATTGGGCAATCCCGATGGAAGAACATAGCAAAGATTATATTTCATTTAAAACTCACAGAGCCCAATACCGGTTTAATGTTTTACCTTTTGGACTCAAAAATGCCGCAGCGACATTTCAGAGAGTTATGAATAATTCTCTGAAGGAATTTAGTGAATTTGCGAGGGCCTACATTGATGACATAGCAATCTATTCAGCTGACATCGGGACTCACCTGAAACATCTAGACTGTGTATTTACGAAGTTAGATGAGCTGGGATTCACGGTAAACATCAAAAAGTGCTCTTTCGTAAAAAACCAAATTAAATATCTTGGGCATATAATTGGCTCAGGGAAACATTTACCTGACCCAGATAAAGTTAAAGTTATACGAGAATTGGAAGCTCCTCGAACAAAGACCCAGCTAAGAAGTTTACTTGAATTGATGAATTACTATCGTGATTATATTCCAAACTATGCTGACATAGCTCACCCACTCACCGAGATGACAAAGAAAAGAGCTCCAGAAATCTTCGACTGGAAGGAAATACATCAGACAGCACATTCCAAGATCTCAAGGATAAGCTGTCAAAAACCCCAGAATTGTATACTCCAACGTTAGAGAAGCCTTTCATTATACATTCTAATGCTTCTCAAGTAGGCGTAGGAGCCTACCTTTCTCAAGAATGCGATGGCAAACAATATCCCATTTGTTATGCAAGCCAAAAACTGAACATTGGCCTACGATCGAGAGAGAAGCCTATGCGATAGTTTGGTCCTTAAAAAAGTTTGAGCCTTGGATATTTGGCTCATAAAAGACATCAGTGATCACAATCCTCTTACTTTTGTTGTGAAAAACGCTTCCCAATCATCAAAGCTGCAAAGGTGGAACACTTGCCCTCCAAAAATGTGACCTCCATATAGAACACTGCCCAGAAGGTAAGCTTGTTAATGCTGATGCTTTATCTAGATTGCCTGTCTTGTATACCAATGAGAATGGCGAATAATTTTTGTTTTGTTTTGGTGTATGTAAAAAAAAAGAAAAACGCTATTTGTACATTCAAATATGTTAATGTTTTCATCAACTGATACTAAATTTCTCTTGATTTAATTTGGATGTAAAAGTTGTTTAGTGGATATTTTGTATTATATATTTTAGTTCAGTGTATTGTGAATTAATTCATGAATACTAGGAATTAGATATCTGAATTATAAATAATATGATATTCTAAATACAATATAAACTGATTTGTGTATGTATTGTAAAAGGAAATAATGCTAAATGATATGGCAGAACTAGAATGTTTTGTTTAGAAATTTTGTTATTATCTTATGTCTGAAGTGTAAAGTATCTTTGAAAGAAAATTTTTCTATTTTTTTTATCCAAAAGAAAAAGTACCGGAAATGTGTTTCAAAGTAAAAATAGGATTTTAGTTTTTGTTGTTGTTTTTCTCAACATGCATAAAGTGTTCCTTTTATTTGATATGCGATACCGGAAATGATAAACTGAATCATAGTTTTTATTAATGAGTGTTGATATTGAAATTGTAGTAGTAATAATATATGATAGGAAACTTGATATGCAAACTGTATTTTGTTTGTGTTTAGGAAAACTGTATTTTATTATACATCTTTTTAGAACTTGTTATTTTTCGAACAAATGTGAAAATTAATACAATTGACTTATTTTAAGTGCACTAATTAATTGTGTAGAAAGAAGGAAGGTTATTTTCCTATGATTAAAATGTATATAAAACTGTGAATTTTTCAAATGTATAAATGTGTAACGTCTCGGCAACTCATCGCCCCGGTAGACAAAGTTTGAGTTTCAGATAAGTGCTTAATTCGTGATTAATCATTATCTTGGGAGGGAAGTGTAGTGTTTGGCTACTGTTGGAGATGGTTGATGGGATGCTTGGCCAAAGAACTTATAAGAGAAGAAGGGACACTCCGAAAACTTTGGCAGTTTGCCAAAAACCAATTCTGGCGAGATTTTGTAAGGAAGCAAACATTTAGGAAGTCTCGCCAGGTCTTGTTGCGCAAAAGAATGCGCAGGGGATTTCATTTGTTTTGATCGTGGCGTGGTTCTTACTTTGGTTAACTTGCAACGGAATTTTTTTTTGTCGTCTTTGATTCTTCTATCTTGCTTCTAGGTCTGAGAAAACAAAATCCAGCATGAATTATAACAGATGTATTTTTTGCAACGCCACTCGTGCAAAATCGCAGGAGTTGAAATATTTTCGTTTCCCAAAAGACGAAGAAAGGTATGAACGAATTTTACTCATTTTTCAACCTTCGGCTTAATGTATACATAGTTCGTTCTCGTGTCAATAAATTTCTTTAATGCTCGCATTATGTTTTATAGATCCGCATAAACCCAGCATAACAGGATGGCAAGTCACACTGTCTGCTTTCCTTCTTCTGGTACCTGAATTGTTTGAAGAAAAGAAATTTGTCCTCCTCAGCCGCTTCAACCAAGATGCCTTAGAAAACTATTTTTCTCAGGTATGTTGTTCATTGCTTGAAATTAATTTATTTAATTATAAAATTTGAGTTTGGTAAAAGAAAGCTGAGTAAATTAATAAATTGCTTTTATTTTATTGAACTTATTTAACACAACTTTTTTATCATTTCTTTAGGTATTCTTTAAAAAATTCAATGTCAAATTATTTGATTATAAACACAAATTTGGAGGGTTCAATTTATTCTAAAATTTAACAATATTTTTAACATTTAAGAAATCTTTTAAGGCTGTCTTAAATGAAAAATAAGTAAATTGTGTAAAATAATTTGCTGATTACTATAAAAAATACATAGAAACTTAAAAATGTTTACTAATTCCATGTGTTAAATTGATATTTTCTCTTTAGGTGAGGCTAATGACAATCCCACTCCAGTGGACTTCCTGCACCAGGACACGGATGTTATTAGCTGAATTGATGTTTGCTATGTGTGGAAATGCCAACTATGAGCCAGATGATAACATCATTCTTGAATCCACCCAAATCATCCCGCAAACAGATGAATATTGCCTAGATCTTGTTATTGATGAACCATCATGGATTGCCCAGAAGCACAGGAAAATTGGGATGATTTGGAGCTCAACGTGCCACTTATGTGGCAGGCTACATTTCAAAAAAAACTTCAGAAAATCTACTGTGAACTCTGCAAATCAAATATATGCCAGCAACGCAACAACTGCCACTATTATTTTTTTGTCATTTAAAGAGTTTGCTAACTCGAAAACCGGATTACAATATCCTTCGCAACTCTTTGTAAATTGTATTTGTAAACCCGGTGAAATTTTCAACTATATTTTTTCAAACACAAGTCATCAAAGGGGAATTTTGAAAAGATTAATAGCAAATTTGAGGGAAATTGAAAATTCTTTTTTGACGTGCAGTGAACATTCAACTGAACTTTGGGAATTGATAATAAATTCATATACCAGAACAATGCTGTACAACAAATTAAAAATTATTTCCAAAAACAAAGTAATTTTTTTAAAAAAAAATTGCAATAAAATCTATAAATATATATAGCCATCATTTATGTCTATTTTATTTTATATTTTCTTTAGTTCAATGTATTTTATAGATATTTTAATTGTTGTCAAATATAAATGATAAATGGCAATTTCATTTCATTATTAAGATACACAATTACTGATGAATTGATTTTCAATGTATTAGTAAAATGCTTTAAATTTTGCTACATCCTATTTCATTTTGATTGACCTTTATCAAACTTGTTATGAAGGAATTACCCTCTTAAAGAATTTGAACTGTATGAAAGAATATTAAAACTATTTTTCTATGAGTATGTTATGATGAAGCAGTTTGAGATATAAGTATGTTGTGATGGTTCTATACATCCTTTTTAATTTTGATTGTGTTTCCATAATTGATCTTTATCAAACTTGTTATGAAGGAATTACCCTCTTAAAGAATTTAAACTGTATGAAAGAATATTAAAACTGTATTTTTCTATAAGTATGTTGTGATGATTCTATACATCCTTTTTAATTTTGATTGTGTTTCCATAATTGAATCAAACTTGTTATGAAAGACTTACCCTCTTAAAGAATTTGAACTGTATCAAACATTTTGCAGCGTATACATCATTGTTCAATGTATTGTTTATAAATTGTTATATGGTAACATTTTACTTGTAGTTTGTAAAATTATTCTATAAGTATGTCATAATGGTTCTATAGAAGTAGTCATTGGTTTATTTTAGTCGTAAATTTGGCACACACATCACAGTTGCTTTTTATCTGCTATGACTTAATGAAACTGTAGCTGAGTGTGAGGCTAGACATTAAGTAAGAATGCAGCAGAGAACTGAGAGTTCGCTGAGTGCTGAGTCTTCAGGTTTTTCGCACATTTTTTATGGCCTTTTTTTCACAACTTTTTTGTTGTTTTAAATATTCAGTTGGATAATCCTTATACTTGACAATCTTTCTACGTCATAATTGTCATGACAATAATGCTTTTTGTAGTATCGAAAGAGGTATTTTATCTCCTCACTCAAAATCACTTAGAAAAACTTCTTTAGATTCTTTGAACAATGTATTAATGTATTTTTTCTCCTCTTGATGATAACAAATTGATCTTTTTTTCTTGCATTCATTTAAGTAGACCTGTACTTCATCTACTGCTAAAATGTTTTTTTTTCTCACATTTTTCTCCTGATAATTTCTTTTCAAAAAGAATTCTACAGCCTATTCTGGGTTCAGCAATACAACATGGAGAAAGAAGATGAGCATTTTATTTTTATAATTTAAATTAGTGTTAATAATTTTGTTTACAGTTGACACTGAGCATTGTAATGATTTTTCAATATACCTTTGACTTGGAGAATTTTGTTTTAACATTATATATCTCCCCCTAGCAGTATTTGATGATCTGCATTTTTTGCTTTGATACATATTTGGAACAATATTTCCACCTGAAGCCAGACTTGGACAATTTTTTCCTTTTGTATTAAGAATAATACTTGTTGTGTCATTACATATAAAACAACCATACAACGCCTTTGAATAACTGAGCAAGAAGAATTCTCTTCAGAAAGATTGAAAACATAGCCTTCCATTCATAAGTGCCATTTTTGCATGTAAAAATTTTTTTGTGTAGCACATGATAATGTATACTTCCAAAAATGTAATTGATGCGACCATTTTTTCCTGTATCAAAATGAAATAGTCTAAAAAATTTGCAAACACCCTCTGTAGTTAAGCTGTCAACTTCTGAGCAAAACTAACAATATTGACAGATTACAGAACACAGAAGGATAATGATATGAATATAATTATGTTATGGATGTTTGTTAAAGTGGCTCTTTGCAAGACATCTTTTTATAAGTACCAGAAATCCTGTAAAAAGTTGTTTATACGTAGAAAAATTATTAAAAGTTCAATAACAGATTTCTTATTTCTTCATCTTGTATTGTAATTTTTTTCAAAATGAATGTTTTTTATGCTTAGCATTTAATTTTTGTATATTGTATAGAAAAGTTGCATATTCTGCAGCTATATAAATATTCCTTACTTGACTTGCACCAATTTCGATGCACAAAACTCATTCTACAATTCAGTTATGCACTTATTGCCAAATTAGTTGTAATGCAATTGCAATTTTTCAGTTATCCTTTTTAGTGTGAATTACATATTTCTTTTTTTTTATGTGTTTTGCCATGATTTTCATTTACTTATGTAAATATTCTATGTTTTCTTCTGATTTCTGTTTGTTGCTCTTATTCTGAATAAAGTCTCAGTCAAAACTTCATCAAATTGTTTGAAAATTATTTTGTATTTGTAGTAATTATAAATGTTTATTTTTAAAGTTATTTTAACAAACTTTGATTTCCTTTTACTCTATTTGCTATGCAAAAATTTAGACCCTTAATTAAATATAAAAAAAAAACTTTATTTGACTGATTTTACCGATTTAGACCTACAAATATATATTTCTTCTAAACAATCAAGTCTTATTAGGAAAATATATGATTTTCTGCATTTATTTATTTGCATTTATTTTTATAAAAATACTTTTTAAATTTTTGTTTCTATTTCTTTCTATATTTTTATCAATCGTGAAACTCTTAAAAAGCCTACTAAATGTGTTCTATGAACGTAAAAAGCGCTAGGAAAACGATCTAGAAGCCTGAATGGCCATGAGCGAGACATCTGGAAGTTGCTTTTCCTGCCGAGCATATTCCTCGCCAGGCACCAGGTAGCGCTGCGGTCGTTGGTTAACATTACGTCTATGGAAGTGTCCCTTCTTCACGCTGTACATTCTTTGGCTTGGCGCAATTCCTTGCTAGTCTAAGGGTTGCTTTCTGTGAACAAGAGTTGCTGGAGTGGCGACCTCGTAAAGCGAGGTGAAATACTTAGGTCTAGTTGTGGTCGTTATTACGTTATTATTTTTGAATAGCTCTGCCTTTTAAGGTGCAACGTACCGCACCGTAACCTTTATGTGTGTTGTTTGTCTTGCGTGTGTCTAAGTCTGAATAGAATTATTTTTATAAAATCTGGTATCATCATTTCGAAAAGACAGCAACACTACAAACGCAATTACTCAAAAACGCAACGAGCTAAATAAACGAAATTTTGCATGTGATCTTATCACCAAAGTTGGAGATTTTTATTAAATGTTGAACCCATTCAGTCAACAGGTAGAGGTTCAAAGGGCATATTCGATTTACTTCAGTATACGACGAAGCTAAACTCAGAACGCGACGTAATGTGAAAGTGTGCGAGAACGTCGAGAGGAGGGCATTCCTGTTGGTTTTCCTTTAGTATTTTTTAATCTTCTTCCTTTCAGTTCTTTTCTTTGACTCTTATAATCATACTAGGCCGCGATGGTTTGGTTCGGCTTCGGAACAGGATTACTGAAGATCCAACTTGTATGTGGGCCTCAGTGGCGTAGCAAGGGTAAGAGGCGCACGGGACATGATGCGATTATTTCGCCCCTAGTCGTCATCAGTAGTTTAGCAATAGTAAATGGTGCCCGGGGCAAGGTAATAATTTTGCGCCCTCAATATTTGACTTTAAAAGGTGGCATCGACGCACTTTCATTTTGTTTCCATGGAGCCCTCTAAGACTGGCGCCCAGGACATCAATACTCCCCTTGCCCCTGGTCACTACGCCACTGGTTGGCCTGGAGCTCATTAAAGCTATCTTCGCGAGTCAGACATCTTCACGTTCGTGTGGAATGGAAATTTCGCTCATCTTTAGCACTAAGTTCAAAAAGTAAGAGATCCCTCCCAAAAAAGCCCTTGTGTATCTTCAAAATGGGATATTAAGTTAATTAATATCATACCAATTTTATAAACTGAAACTTTGCTAGTGATAACTTACATAATGCCTCGTCAGGAAAACTTTAAAAATTAACGCAGACTTCTATTTCAGAAAGCTTGCTATAATTATTTAAATACATGTTCAAAAATGCAGTATTATTTTTGTCTTAAAAGTATGCTCATTAACTTGAGTATCTGACTAAAAATAAATAACTTAAGTCATTTTTATTTCTTAAAACGCCTTATTATCTTTATCTCTTGCGCTGGAGGGAAAATTTTAATTATAGAAGGTAGAGCTAAACTAATATGCATATTAATTGTCATTAAAAATTAAAACTCACAGCAAATCATTGATTGTACAGCATCGCAAGTACCTTGATATACCATCGTTAACCTTGAGCTTTGTAACTGTACTTTTTCCCGAGATCTTCATGTTTGATTTGTGAACGGTAGAGGGAACCACTGTGCATTCTTCGATTCGTGTAAATCGTTATTTAACTGTTCATGAGATTGCCGAAATTCGAAGCTTCAGCAAAAGCTCATTTCACAACAGTTTGACTGATAATCTGCCGACGCATCACATTCCAACAAAATTTATATCTTGTCTCTTGACTGATGATAAAAACATGAATCGTGTTATAGCTAGCCAGAAGTTACTGAATCGTCCAAATGTGGGTCAAAAACAGGCCGTAACTCTCCGGATTTGACTCTATTTTGAAATTTCTTATAAACCTGGACTTTCTTTTGTTCTCAATGTAGAAAACCATCTTTATAAGTCAGAGATTTAAAACAATAGAAGAGAGAGGAAAAAATTCTCTGCAAAACTTGTTTTAGCGTTTCTGAAAAATATATCCTAAGTAGCCTTTCTAACAATCAAAAACACATTGGAAGCGGTGTATTAAGTAGGTAAAAAGTAGTAAAAATTTAAATAGGCATTTTAAAGTAGGCAAATCGCATTAGAAGGCACTATTAGGCATTAATGATTTATTTTAAAAATCGGGGGGGGTTAGGCGTCCATGAATAAAAATAGTGTCCGTAACATTCACAAGTATTCAACAAGTTTCAGGACCTCGTTGTAGTAAAATGACAAAATGCTACTACTGAAGCAATGGACAAGATATTTCTTCTCTTCTCTCGTTTTCCTGAAGGCAGTGCCTTAATTTCTGCGGCTCATAAACTGCAGTCATCAGCTGAGGAAATAGTCTTTCTTTGTAATTCGTGCTTTCTTCGTCACGTTAACCCTTTTGCAGAACGTAGCTTTTTCCACTGAAATGACAACCGTTAATTGGTTGTAGCTCTTTCAGTGGACAGTTGCCGTCACGATGATTTTGACACATGTCTTGTTCGCTAAGGTATACGAGCCGTGCTTTCATACTGCTGAAGATGAGCGAAGAATTCAATCAAGGAATCCATTTATCAGGGGATCTTTATCATTAGCGACTCAAAAATCTTCAGATAGTGACTACGTCGGAACCGCAAATCTCAGGCATATGAGTTTAATAATCCTCAACCAAACAATGAATTTGGGATAAATCACGTAAACATTGGGGCTGAAAAAGGTTCTTTGGGTATGTTTTTTTTTCAGTGGAAAAATGTCAACAACTACATCTTTTGATTCACTACAGAAAACAGATTTCCAAAAACAAGAAATTCAGTAGTATCACCTAGGAAATTTTTGAAGACAGCAACAGTTCTTGGTAATTCAATGAATACTTGAAACTCCGATCCTTCTCCGTTTTTTGATGTTTCATGACCCCACAATGGAAAATGAAACTATCCCCACTCTGCAGATATTTCTTGCTCTTCCTTATCGAACGCAATAATTCTCGACTGCAGAATATTTATTCCCTAAAAATAACGAGCTCAGAGACCCGAAGAGAGACAATAAGTCGGAAGTCATTAAGTGTTCCTCTTTTCGGATCGGTTCTTTCATATTCCCGGCTTACACAATAATCGTAATCTTCCCTTCTGTTAGGATGGAGTAATTATGTTTCCCTCCAAGTGAAGACCACGCTGCGGTACAGCATCACAATTTCATAAAAGTGCGTGTTTCATCCACCCTAGGTTATCCTCACGTGAGAGAAGTTAACTTCTAGTTTATTATTTTATTAAACACTGCATCACTGAGAAGTGGGTGCATAGAATATTCCTCTAAAACTTATCTCGTGTTTATTTTCTTCTGGTGGCCCTTCAATATGTTTTTCAGATGCTGATTATCAATTGCTGCTTCCTGCTTTTAGTATGAAGGAAATATTTGAAATTTCAGAAATGATTATCAACTGTGTTGTTTCTGGAGGCATGGAGATAAGGTTTCAACTTCGGTATCGGAGGATTCTAATATCGAAGCACTGTTCCGCTAAAGGCAATTAGGGTATGTGGGTCTAGTGCACGTTTAAATCTTCGAATCAAGGTAAAACTTCCTCCCGCTTTTGGAGTGTGAAAGTTTGAAGAAGAAAAGCAAAGAACGTACGATAACTTTCATTCACGACTACTCAGACTTCGATGCATTATTTCTGCTACTCAGTGGCGAATCCAGGATTTGGGCCGGCGGGGCGCCGCGAGGTCATAAAAATTTTGCATCGCGGTGACGAATGTCAAACCTCTTGGCTTATGTAAACCAAAACACTTTAACTGTACAGACTTTACTCACCTGACAATAAGAATCATAAAAAACAATATAATATTTTCGATAATTTAATAAAAAATACAATGAAATAACTAGCCAAAAAATGTCTTCGATCGCCTCAACGCTACAAGTACAAGTGGAATGACTAGAAAAGTAGAAGAACTTTCGAACGTGTCAAGACAGAAAGCAATATTGTCACGTTTTTATTATTTTTTAAAAAAGAGAAATTAAGAGAAAACAGTTATAGTGATTTTAAATAAAATCAAGAATTCTGACTTCGCTCTGGGGGTGGCTGTAGCCCGATAGACTGCAGATTAAACTTTAATTTAAATAACTCGAATTATCATACCATTACGTTTATCGTAAAAAAAAATAAACTCATCTATTTTCTTACCAGTCGCATCGTTGAAAAATATTACCGAAATCATCTTTGAAAGCGTCCACTATTGTGTTACAAAAGTGAAAGATTTTGAGCAAACCAGAAACGAGATCGGAACCAAAGATCAATGTGATTTTTAGATATTTTGCTTAAACCAAAGATTTCAGCGTTTTCGCAAGTATATAGTATGCTTCAGCAAGCCGCTAAATATGGTTAAAGGCTAAAAACTACAATATAAATTAAAACCTAAAAAAGAAAAGCTTTGATAAATTCATATTCTTTGTCGCTTTCTCATATATAAAGAATGATTGGAGAAAAATATTACAATCATGAAAATACTCTACCTCCAGGTTTGATGAATTCCAACATTTTAGACATTCCCTAACCATTTTTGGAATTCTGCCTGCATAACTCTCTGTCTTTAAATGTGTATGTGAACACGATAACCCAAAAATGCAACGAGCTTGGATGTATGAAATTTGCTATATAGGCTTAGCACAGCATGATCTAAACCTGGGTCATGCACCATTCAAAGGCAAACCAAACCACAGACATAAAGATTAAACCCTATCCTGCTGTAGCACCGGGTAGCTGAATGACCAGGCATTCGCGAAAATACATAGTAAATGTAACCTGTTACCTAACGGCCATCACCGGCCCCGGCACAGACGCCTAATCATTGGAGATGTAACCACAACCACACTTCCATCACTATAACACTAGGAAAGACGAAAACTTCATACTTATCCGGCTGCTTCTCATCCAAATACTCGTTGTGGTTCCCCGGGGGTGAGAAAAGGCAAACCAAAGTAAGCCTAATTTTCGACCTGTAGATCTGGATCCAAATCTGTCAGCAAAAGGATGTACTTTTCCTAGAAACATATTCGGTGTGCCAATGAGCCACAAAATGAACCGTAGCTTTCGTGTCACCATTGACCTTGAATCTAAATATTTTGTTAACATTTTTAATTATTGAATTAACTTATCTGATTGATTTCACTCACGTCCAAAGAAAGTATTGCGTACATTTTGTATTTATTTACATGGGAAATTCCACTCCATCCATCGAAAATATTAAAAAAAATGGAAAACTGAATAATTCGAACGCTTTTAATTCGAATTTGTAGGTAATTAGCATTTTCCCTCTAGTCTCTTGAATTTCCTAAGGATGAATTTTATGCTTGCTTCATTTGGAATTAACAGATCGTTTTCCGGTAACTCTCTTATTTAAGCAATCTCCAATTCCATTTGGATACAGTATCACGCGCCAAATTCGAACTAGCTCTTTCTTTAATACACAGAGCGTTAAATTATGTGTTCTTTGAATTCGCTTAATTCTTTTTATTTAAAGCGGCTAAAAGAAAAGGCTAAATTCCAAATGGAACCATTGGAATTAGCTAAATCGGTTGGTTAAAAATTTAACCGCCAGTAATTATATAAGTCGTTTGTTTAAAAATTTAACCGTCAAACAAGCCTTAGAAGTCACCAAAAAGAGCGATATCCAACAATTATGGCAGCCTTTCCACAAAATGAGGCTCTTATTTTAAGTAAACATTGAGAAGTACAGACAAAATGACCTCAAACTTAACATTTTCAAAGTGTCCTTAAGCCATAACATTAAAAAACTCTACTTTAAACATTAATGAACATCTTTAAACAGAGTGTTGAAATTTTGAAGATTACCATTGACGAAGCATTACACCTGAAGTCGGTCGGTATAGCGGAAGTTCTTCATTACCCCAAATAAACAAAACAGAAAACTCGTCCGTTAACATAATCTCAAAATATAGTCTGCAATTCTAATTTATTTTGGTTGATTCAAAGTCAAAAATTGCTTTTATTTCTGAAATCTGTTCTTTGGTTAAATACTTCGGTAACTTGTGTCCTCAATGATGGTCAATGAATATTTTTTAAGGTTCTTAATTCACTCCAGACCCTCAGTATATCGCTGTATATTGTATTCAATCAAAGAAGCAATAAAAAAAACGTCCACCTAAAATAAAATCTTTTAATAGACTAGATACCAATTATACTGCTTAATTTGTAATTTCATTGCACAACTGTTGCAATCGAAGAGCTATATGCTGCTTATTTATTAAACTTAATCACTTATTAATTGAAATTATATTTAAAGTTATTTAAAATATTTGAATCATGATTATCATCATTTTATTTATTAAAATTACTTTATAATAAAGTTACGATAGTCCATTACGACAGTTAAATATTAAAAATAAATCTTTATTGTCATACTTACTCTAGCTATACTCATTTTAAACACTGTTTTTCGTAATTCGAATCTCTGGATAAATCGGATTTTTATTGTGGTCTCTACAATAAAGTTTCAGCAGTACATACATTTGTGCATAACCTATCATGAAAAATAAAAAAATACTTATCTAAACCTTAGTCATTACATTGTCATTCTGAAAACATGCATTTAGAAGACAGCCCTCCATGTAACTCAGTTGTTCGCCCTTAATTGAAAAGCTTATGCTGACTGCACCCTTGCATCATTCTCTCAGCTAAAAGTGTGAAAATAGCTCCCCGGGTTAATTCACTTTCACCCCGTTCCCTTCGTTACGAGTGAAACAGATTCGTCGCTTCCCAGAATAGGATTTGTAATTAAGAACCAACATTAACGTCGCCCTCAGGGCAAAATGAAGGAATTGTTGTCGGGGCTCTGCAATGGATTCTAAAATAAGCATTCGGCGTAGGAGTAAAAGACAAGCATAAAATTACGAAGGCAAATTGATTGTAATTACTTAAATTATTGCTTTTATCGGATAATAATATGATTTGAGTTACGAAGTAGATCCCAGAAGAGTAATAAACATAAGTGCTTGCATTCTTTTGGTAGAAGTTTGAGCTATTGCAGTGAATAACCAGTGTTGAAAAAAAAAATATTTTTTATACTCTTTTTATTTTTTACACTCTTTTACCTTTTTACACATTTTTATTCTTTTATACACTTTTAATTTGTAATTATGAGCCAACATCAGCGTCACCATGAGGGCAAAATGAAGAAATTGTTGTCCTTTTTAATTCACGAATAAGCATTCGGCGTAGGCGTAAAATACAAGCATAAAATTACGAAAGAAAATTGGTTGCAATTACTTAATAAATAAAAATACTAATAAAAGGAATTTTATTTGTGGAAGAGTTAAAAATACAAAAATAATAGCAGACAACGATAAGAAGTAAGAATCCAGTGGATGACTTCATCAGAGGCCATTCATCCATGCAAATTCAAAACTGAAATAGGTTTTCTGTGGAGGAAAAAGACATTAAGGTCTGTTTTAATATCCTCTAAGGCCTAAACCCATTTCGAAATGTATTGGAAAGAAAAACATTTATCCACAAAGAAAAAATTAAAAACAGTCTTTTAAACAAAGTATGAAAAGAAGAGCTTAAAATCTTACCTCTAATAAAAGTTGTGGAACAAAGGAAAGGACGCCGTTACAAATACGTTACAAAATAAATAGATGCACGCACCTATCTCCATCTAGTGAGGGAAACACTAACTATAAACTTTAAAAAAAAGAGATTTTTCATAAAAAAATTTTAAGGTTTTAATTTAATTTTTTAATTTTTATGCATTTTAATAAATTTTATTTTATTTTTTATTTTCATTTTTTATTTTATTATTATTCAGAGAAATTTGCAGGTGAGCCCTTAAAAATGTTAGAAGGTGTGGAATGAGTACCAAAGTCACTTCCAGTGCAATGGAGAAATTGAGAGATAAAAAATTATTTAAAACCTGAGAGATTAAAAAATACTTTAATTCTTAATTATAAAGTAATGTACTGGGTAGCCGTTTAGCTTTAAATTAATATTTAAATTATCAATGGCCTTGGCACTAGCAGAATAGTTGTTGCAGATATTTTTGATTTGAGAGTGGATGGTATTTTTAATGACTTTTAGGTTGAGATTGGTATAATAATGACAAAGAGAAATAGCTCTAAAATTAAAGTCATTTCTCTTGTCATAGATATCAACCGAAACTCCTGAATCTAAAATTTTAATTCTAGATCTAAATAATTACAATTATTGCTATTATCATTGGTTTTATTCAGTTTAAGTTCTTCCGGATAACAGTTAATTAAATTGTCAAGGTTGTCAAAGTCAAATACAATCAGCTCATCAATATAGCGATAGGCAGAAATGAGATGATTTTTTTATGAATTTTCTCTCAAACGTATGAAGAAAAATATTCGGCAATGCACTGGAGAAACTAGAATCCATCGGAAGACCACACGATTGTCTGTAGTAGCTGATTCCATTGAAGAGATAATTTTCACAGACGTTAATATTGCAAATTTCTAGCCATCTATTTTTATCTATGAAATTAGAGTTAAGGTAAGTATAAGATTAGAGTAAGGATTGCGTAATATCAATAATTATGCTTAAATTAGTGCGTTTCGGTTATGAAAGAGATCCCAGAAGAATGGTTAACTTAATTTCTTACGGTAGAAGTATATGCAGTGTTCAAATAACAAAAAAATTAATGTTTTTTTTTTTTAAACCAGCGGGATTTTTCTTCCCTCGAGTTCCTCGTATACTTACACATTATGGCGGGTTTCATGTTAAGCTTCGTGGAATCGAGGAGAGAATCTAGTATCGAGTTTGGGCTTCTCCTCTTGATCTGTTGGGTAAAAAATTTGTTATAGGTCCACAATTCTGGTGTCAACACCACAAACTAAACTTTATCTATTTAATTTGTCGAGATTTTCGGAAAGAGGGTTCACCTGCACAAGAATACACAAATCGACAGGCACTCAACGTATAGACAAATTCCATCCAAAATGTAATACGGAACTACAATTTTATTGTGAAGACCATGTACATCATTGATCATTGTTTTCTCTTTGTATAATTCGTAGACTTGAAAGTAAAAAGAGAAATTGGTGATATTACAGACATCAGGCGGTGTGTGGGTTCCATAAATGGATAACACGACTTATTCAACTGAATTATTATATTAAACTATGATAAACAATATTACATGATTACTATACTTAGGACACGCTACTTGCATGAATCTATATACAGTAATTAAGACACGTAGTTTAGTTCGTCGTTTTATATGACTTGGATGGCTCCATCGTCGCTAACCCATCATTGTCCGCCTTTCCTCGATCTCTCTCTCTCTCTCACTTGTTCTCTCTGTCTCCTTCTAAGCAGCTTGATTTTCTCGGATGTTCTCTGGTGTTCATAGCGACCTCTGCTGATTCATAATTAACTGGTGGCCCACAATATTGTTAATGAATTTCTGAAATAATTTATAATTTTTCTTTCAATTCCCTATAATTTTTTTTTCTTTTTTTTTATTCTTAATCTATGTCTATAACCTTTTTCGGTCATGTAGATGGGTTTGGGCAACTTCATACTAACAGCATGAAAAAATTAAGAAATGGGAGGATACTGTAAATCATATGTCGTAAATAAGCGAACAATCATGTAAGTGCTTTTTATACTTTCTCATATACGAATTATACAGAAACAAATTATTGTAATGATCAAAAAATTCCATGGCAAGATATCGATGAATTTTGACGTTCCCGACATTTGTGAGCTGAAAGTATCATTTTTGGGAGTATGTCTGTTTTTCCCCGTATAAGTGAACACGATAACTCAAAATCCCAAAGAGACAGTTGAATGAAATTTTTCAGTTGCTCTTTACACCAAATTTGCAAATCTGTGTCAAACTTTGGACTAAATAGCTCAAGAGGAAGAAGCGCTTTTCCAAAACCCACACTAGATTTTCTTCACGGAATCCGAATATAAAATAGGTAGTCTGATTTATCATTTGTAATCACTCTAAAGTATTATAAAATGAAGATTCTGGGAAAAAGCATAATGTTTCAACTTATCAGCGTTTATATCACAGGGTAATCTTTTTCATCAAGTAAAAATGCATTTTGCTTGCGATCAATTTCGCATATCAACTTTGTCTCAGTTTTTAAAAAAATATTTTCTTGTTAATCCAGTAGCCTAAAATTTCACAGCAATGGACAAACGTGATTAATTCTGTTCTTAAATAAAATTTCCGGAATTCACGGTGTGGATTTAATTGCTACAGTTTTTCTTAACCACAACAAAAAAAATCTTGTAGAAAGGTAACACCAAGAAAAAAAATGAATCAAAACTACAATCATTTCAGCTAAATTTTATCAGTCAGAAATAAGAACTAAAATAAAAGGCTAAGAATTCACAAATTAGTTTTCCTATTGTTTAACTGGCAAGATAATGAAAGATAAAATACAACATTTCGCACGCCATCTTTAACTAAATGCTTAGGAGGTAGCTTTATAATTTCTGAAATATACCTAAAACTACAATATTATCAATATATTTCGAAACTACTTATTAATTCTCATTACTTATACGAAAATGTCTTAAAATATGTCGAATATTTTTCACGCACCATTGCTAGTTATTTCTTTCCCATTAGTGGAGAAAAAGGAACAAGAAAATAAAATGTCTGCAAAGTGCTAATTAAATTTTAAACATCACATTCTTTTACGTTTAATAATTCAAACATTTTTGACGATCAATGCAGCCGCAGAAGGTGGTTAGTTAGTAATCTGTAAAATGCAAGGCAGAGTTAATATAAGGAATAAAAGTGTTTCAACGCTTAAAACTAAATTTATGATGCTTTTAAAAGATGATGTTGATGAAGTTCATCGAATTATTCAACCTTTTCGAGCAGGCACATGGAAAAGAATTTTATTTAAATTGAAGATTTGAATGGGAAAATGTAAATAAAAAATAATCATTTGTTAACATTTGAAAGGGGAATTTCGGGATGTATAATAATTCTTTCAGAATATTTTTAATAACTAAAGCTGCATCACTATAAGTGAAAGTTCATAAAAGTACATTAAAGTTTCGTCATTTCAGAAAATCTGCTTAAATACCAAAGTCTAAGCGAAATTCGAAGTGGCACTAAAACATTATTTTTAAGTCTTTTCTAAGTCATCGATAGTAATGCGTAAAAGTATCTTTATAGGTAGGCTTGCCAGACGTCCCGGTTTTCAGACAAAATCCCGGTGTCCCGGCCGGCTTACTTCACGTCCTGGTAAAAATTAAATTTGATTATAGATGACCAAAAAAAGTCTAAAAATAATTAACTGTGAAGGATTATTTAGGATAATTACTTTATCATTTATTTCACTGTACTGTATGAAAAGTGAAAACTATAGAAGAGTGATGGTCTGCTAATAAATAATATTGTCATCGTATCGTCTTGTCTCGCCAATTGTGACCATGCCTTTTGCTTACCGGGATATCAGCACCAGTTGAGAGAGTATTTTCTTTGATAAACAACGCATGGGCTGATGATAGGGGTTTGATGAAGGAATCTACAGTTAAAGACTTGATGACATGTAAAATTAATATCGGAATAGCTTGTGAATATTTTTACAACACGATTAAAAACAAAAAAGACTTTCTAAAAAAAGTCCCAGCCAATGAAAAGTACATGTAAATATTGTTCAAATTTTTATTCCTCATTCAAACTGTTTCTTCTTACTTAAGTAACTTATAAATATTAACATGTAAGAAATAAAATGTTTAAATTTTTATGCTTGTGTCATTTATTATTACCCCTGGTTTAGGTTCCTAATCAGTAACCATTTATTCATATCATTGAGAATAAACTACCCTCTAAAACACTCTAAAAACCCGCCAAGGGTGTGTACCCTTGAATACCCGCGACGCTGAGGGGCATTCCGGTGTCCCGGTTGAACATTTCAGAAATCTGGCAAGCCTATTTATAGGGTAACTCCGGGAGAATCGCCGCATCCGCGATAGATGCCGCACACCTTGTATTTCTTGTAATTATCGATAGATGACAGTCAGACGAGCAGTATAGGTGCGCATTGAGATTTCTTTAACCAGTTTATAGCGTGAATCCCAATTCGATGATTACTTTTAGCTGTGCAATCGTTATTTTGAGGTGAGCGTATGATTTCACTGTTCAAACTTTTAAACACCTTATGCTTAAATACGTTTTATGCGCTAATTACTAAATCCATGCATGATTTCGAAGTCAAAACTAAGTGTAGAGTCTGTATAGAGTACTGTGTGTATGGTTACGCCATTTTCCTTTACGAGGGCAGGCAACTATGATGTGCGGCATCTGTACCGTACAAAATGGGATACATGCCGCACTGCGATCCGGTATACACGCCGCAGTTTCTTTTGTACGGGATGCCGCGATTAATAAAATTGAAATTTATCTATCCGTGTCTTATTTTATTATGTTACTGAACACTTATTTGGGTTGAGCAGCATCAGGTAGGGTCTTTAATCTGCAATGCTTGGAACAAATCGGCAACTGTTGACAACGCTACTAGGGGCTTTAAGGTCACTGGCATCTTCCCTTTTAAAAACAACTCTCTCCCAGATCATGTTTTTTTTTTGCATTAGCGGATAGTGAAGTGCCCGTACCAGAAAACACGACACAAGAGGAGGCAAATTCATCAAGTGAAGTACTAATCAACACACCTAAAATTAATTTACAGCCTGCAGAACCTGGAACTAGCAGTGTAAAACCACCATCACCTACCAAACACCTACATAAAATCTCTCCTATTCCGAGACTTAGCCAGGTGACAGCAAAGCACAGAATTAAGAAAATAGCAGTACTCTTAACCTCTATTGACAATAGGAATGCGTTTAAAGCAAATTTAGAAAAATGATTCCAAACATGTAAGGAAATTAACAAAAAAGATAGCAAAACTACCAAGAGAAAATTTAATTTTGAATCAGGTGGAGGATCCCATGACAGTTCATCAGACATTGATGGATGTTCAAACAGTATCAAGTTTACTACACCAAAGAAGAAAAAGGGAAAAATAAAAAGTAAGAAGGCGAAGAAAGATGCATGTCAAGATGATAACAATGAACAGTTGGATCACGCATGTGACGCAGACGTTCTTTGCAAGGAACGTTCTGAAAACTACTACAAAACTAAGAGGAAGTGTGATTGGCTTCGTTGGATCATGTGTCAAATGTGGTTACATGAAGACTGTACTATTTTTGACACTTTTTGTGTAGATTGCGGTCGAAAAAACAGGTCTATTAACAAATAAAACAATGTAAACACTATTTTACTTTTTTCTTTTCTCTCTCTAATACACTGATGTTACGTTGTTGCTGAAATAACAAATAAAATTCAATCTTTAAAAAATAAGTCGATAATTTTAGTAGTGAACTAAGCAGGCAGACTAATATTGATTTGAACCTACTAGTACGTTTTATTGTACTCATTTAGTTTGTTTTTGTTATTACATAGGTAATTATAGTTCTGATATGAATATTTGTTTGGATATTTTTTATTTATTATTTCATTCTGTTCTTACGCCAGGCGCAGCATAACTCCCGCACCAGTGCGGCGTCTCACCCTGAATGTACGGGTGACGCGCAGCTGTGTGATGTTTTAGGAAAAAATTGCTAAAAAATATTAATTATTTTTTATATTTTGTTGTCGCGGTACACATGTTGTATATTTAACATTAAATAGCACAGCATGATTTATTTTATTTTATGTGCACCATGGGCAACTTCAAAAACTATGCGGCGTATCTCCCGGAATTACCCTATATAAAACTCAACGTATGTATCACTGTAAAAAAATTTAGTGTAACACAACACTAAAAATGGTGGAAACTAGTGTGGTACACCAAATGTGGTGCAATAAAATACCAACAATTATTTTTGGTGTAGTGAAACACCAAAGATAATTCTTGGTGTAATCAAACACCAGGAATAAAGTAAAGCTAAAGTTAATGAAGCTCCTTTACACTACTTTTGGTGTAAAGTAGTTGCCACCATTTTTGGAGTTCAGTAACACTAAAATTGAAAATTATTTATTTTTGATATATTTTAACTTTTTTATGTGTAAAAAAATGTGGACAGTATAATATTTTTTTAGTATATGAAGTTCGTAAACTCAATAACATATCAAAATTTCATTACGATTGGTCCATTTCTATGAAAGTGGGAGGAAAACATATATCATTTTCAAATCCTTTATAAAATTTGAATACGCACCATGAATCCGAGATCTTTTGTCGTTTCAACAAAACAAAAAAATGTTTTAACTCCTAGATGGTATACTGTAAACTGGGTTGACTCTGCCCACCATTCAGTAAAAGGTGGAATCGGAGCTATCTCCTGACACAGGACACCATGATAGAAAAATACTGTTTGCTGTACTGCTACTAAAATACTGTTTGATAGAGCCATGCTAAAAACAAATATTAAAGGAAATGGGGATTAAAAAACTAAAACAAAAATTTTCAATCTAGCATTTAGATCATAAAACGAGAAAGCTTTTATTTTTACAAAATACAAACTATAACTATAGCTTGAATTGATGTTATAGTATGGCAATTTTTATCGAAAAACCCATAAACCAGAATCAAACATTACACTTGCTAACCTTCGCAAGGAAAAAAACACGACATGTTAATTTCTAGGAAAATTAAAAACAAGATTCTCACAGGACCTATGTAGCACCTAAAGTATTTTATATTCTGACACGAAATACCATCAAAAGTAAGAAAAATCGGTTGGTTATTCAAGTATACTAGGAAATAAAGACCATACCTATAAGATATATATGCATATTGTATAAAATATAGTTAAAGATGAATGTTGTCAAAATAAAACAATAATATGCTTAAGATACATATAAGATATATACATGTGGATGTGTGTAATTAAACAAATTTTATTACAAAATCTAAAAGAAAATAAATCCTTAAGATTCAGTAGCTCCGAGAAGTTCTAAATTTAAATAAATAAAAAATTATTTAAAATAATCCACATAAAACTTTGAACCGCAAGAGTGAAAATAAATATTCTCACACAAGAACGCACTATTCCGTTGTAACTCAAAGACTGTGCCAATTATATTAAAACAGTAAACAAATAAGAATAAAATAAAATCAGCTGTCTTATTATCGTCTGCGTGTTTCAGGTGGGGAAAAACATGTAAAATATTTCAATCCATAAAAAACAAAATATCGAATATTAATGAATGAGGTATCAAAATAGGCTAAACTTTTCCAGTGCTTTCAAATACATAAAATTCCTAACTGCATCTTTAATGAATAAAAAGATAGAAATTTGAACTTGAATAAAAAGTTTGAAAAAAGATGAGAAAAAAAAAGTATTAAGAAAAAGGGTTGCAACAAAAATGTCCTGAAATAATGCATGCCAAGAAGTGTGCCAATTTTTTTTTTCAACAGTTTTCACATCCGTGCATTTCTTAGGTTTTTCTTTTTTGTAATGTAAATTTAATAAATTCGATTTTTCTGATTTAATTTTTCATAATTATTACGACTCTTGTTATTAGAATTGATATTAATTTGCTTTTCCCACTTGAAATAAAATAAAAATTAAAAAAAGACATTAGTGAGAACTTTTTTGGTTGTGTTGAAGAATTACATATTATGCTGAACAATTTCACAGGAATACAGATTTTGCTTTAGTTAATAGCATTTTATTTAAAACAGGCATTGAAGCAACTGCAATGTTGTTCTTCAAGTTAAAATGTCAAGGATTATATTGTTAAACAAGGCTGTTATTTCTTTACCTATAAAAAGCGAATGAACTTTTTCTGAATGTATTTCATCAGAAGCTCAGAATATTGTTACATTATTGCATTTTAAATTTTTACGATACAATTTAGAATAACGGCAAATAATTAAGGATGCATACACTGATTCAAAAAATAAAATTGGTTCGTAATTCAAACGTACAGAGAATATTAATGAGGACGCATTCGAACGAGGCTTTGAAAAAAAAATTTCAGAATCATAGCATGTGTAACATACAAATTAAATGTAATAAAATTCTTAAATACAAATGACATACATATAAATAAAGTTATATTTATCTTATGAAAACTTAATTATCTTTATTATGCAACTAATAACATACATACCTCTTATAACAACAAATTTCGGTGTAACGGAATTGATTGATTGATTTGAGGGGTTTTTTTGGGGGGGATTTTTAGTTGCAAAGGCTGGTGTAACGGAACGGCGAAGCAAATCAGGTTGTTTCTATCGTTGCCATCAGAGAGTTTCCAAACGTACGCCAAAATTTGTGTTTCCACAGATGAAAATAATTCACGAATCGTGTCAGGTGCGTGTGAGCATGGTGTAAGGATTCTCCAGTATTGGTGTTTGATACAAACTACACCACTTAAAATGTATGTGAAAGCTTGATTTGGTGTTAACTTGAAATAAAGTGTTTGTTCACACAGTTTTTAAGGTTTTTCAACACCAACTCGGTACACAGATTCCTCATTAGCCGAGTTGAACTACTGTAGGCGTAAATATACCCTAACCCAATCCCTTTGGGTAGAGAGGGGCAAAGTTTCCAAAATACATATGTAACAAATAGGCCGATTGACACTCTTGCCGATTTGAGTGGCTTAGGTGATTTTTATGGAATTTGGTGCACATATTTCTAATTAGGCAGCTAAAAGTAAACGCTAATTCAATTCGTCAGGTTAGTGTGTACAAAATCATTTTAATATATTTAATAAAAGGGTCTATTGGTATGAAACTCGATATAACCGGGACAATTTTGATGGCAGTGAGTACATATATTCCTGTTAGGCTGTCTAAAAGTAGTGCATGGGTATATAAATCTTAATCAAATTCTTCAAAGAAAGATGGGGCAAAATCGTCAGAATGGATGTAAACTCCTGGGCATGCCGTTCGGTATGGATCCGAAAATATTAAATGTTTTTAAACGCGAAGGTAATAATTTCCGTAATTGCCGTCTGAAAACATCAGTACTAAAAAATCAAAAAACAACTGCGTGATAAACCATCCGAGGAAAAGATAATTTTTGTTACTCTCAGACAATTTTTATTGATACCAGTCACAAACAATTAGGCAGTCATTTTTGACCCCACGGTGAAACGACATCCTTGTGTGAAATACAGCTTGGTCATAAATTATTGGACCCATTTCTAAAATTAATGAAAAAGAATCCTATAATATAGCAACTTCGTTTTTTTTAATGAGAGAGTAGCGCAAAGAGTTTTTTTCAGATATGTAACGCGCCGTTATCGCGTACTAAATCTGCTGCGGCTGGAGATACCCAGTGACAGTGTCAAAATGACTACCGTGCAGCAGAAGACACGGTTGACACGTCTCTGGTTCCACGAAAGCAAATCATTTGTAACAGTTCAAGGATGTTTTTCGTTAGAGTGCCGAAATCGTCGGTCTCCAAGTAAGAACTCCATTAAGCATTGGTATGAGCAATTAAGGAGTGAAATACTCCCTTACTCATTTTAAAACTTTGTCTGAGACCGATGGTCATCCAGCACCTTTCCTGTTCCCTCAAATCGCTCGTACCAACGCTTGCTGGAGTTCTTACTTGGAGACCGACGATTTCGGCACTCTAGGCGAAAACATCTTTGAACTGTTACAATTGATTTGCTTTCGTAGAACCAGAGACGTGTCAACCGTGCCTTCTGCTGCATGGTAGTCATTTTGACACTGTCATTGGGAATCTCCCGCTGCAGTAGGCTTAGTGCGTCGTAACGGCGCGTTACCTATCTGAAAAAAAAAACTTTGATGGCTTCTCTCTCATTTAAAAGATAAACGAAGTTGCTAGATTATGGGGTTTTTCATTAATTTTTGAAATGAGTTCAATAATTTATGGCCACCCTGTATAAAAAAATAGTAGAGGAAAAGGCATTCCCAGTTTTCCAAAAACGGCAAATTTCTGCAAATTAACTGCTGTCATTTATGTATTATAGAGTGTCAAATGAGGCCAGTAATCAAAATTTCGATATTCACAGTAATTAATTTAAAAAAAAAAATTTTTTAAATTAATATTATAGTCAATCAAATGGAAATACATTTTCAGGATTTATAATTGAATATTACTTGACCTATCAGAGAAGTTTCATGAATAGTCGCAAATTTAGATTCCCGTTAATAACTCATTTATTTTTCAAAGCAATGTTATAAGGATGAAGATTCTTCATATTACCAATACGAATAGAAAAATATTTAGCATATTTTATTTAAATGTGTCATCGATATAGCCCGACAACCTTTTAAGCATATGGAATTAATGAAAACAATAAAATAATGCGAAGCATTCGCCAAGGATTAAGAATGACATCTGAGGAAAATTGTTCTAAGGCGCAATAAATTGTTCTTTTTAAACCGTAACATATAATAACATATAAACCGTACATTTTTTATTCATTTCATAATAATGAAGCGTCCACGCTTTATTGAGTTCAAAACGTCTTTTAAAAAAATGAGTTGCGAAGTCCTCTCAATTTTTTAGCCACTTGTTTTGGAGAATTCCTTCCCATTTGCAGCAGCGAATTCGTTTTCACATTCTTCCGGTCGGCTTCTGCTGTCAAGGCGACCATTTAATTCCTCAACTCCACCGACTTCCAGGAATTTTATTATGACTTCAGCGTGTGTGATATCCCAGTTCCTGGGATCTCTGCTCCTTAGAAGGTGAATGTCTTGATTTACAGAGAAGGATCTTGCATTGGGCAGAAGTTTTCGTTCAGGATGAAGAATTCTTTTACTTTATAATATACGGCGGCTCTGTTCTACGGACTCATCTTTTCATGTCGGTTTGAGACCATCAAGAGGCCAAACTATTTGTATGTGATAAATTTAATCTCCGAGCAAGGAACTTTATAAGTGAATAAACCGAGATTTTTGACATCCTTGAATACAATTTCTGCGCGTAATAATCAGGCGAATATTATTTAATGTGAGATAAAATGGTTTTAAAAATGAAGAATGCTATTGTATAAATTTAAATTGACGTCCGTTCATGAATTCAACACAGTTCCTTCAAAATGCGGTGACACTTCGATTAACCGTCTCTGTCCGGACGGATAAACCGAATAGACGGTTGACAGGAATCTCTTAATGCGCATGCACAGTACGGCAACAGCCGGCGTGGGACGAAAAGGAGAATAGAATCCCTTAAACATGCGTGTTGTATTTAATTTTATAAAGCGATCATTATGAATTTCAATGTAAGTGCAGCAACGTATACAAATGTATTGTAATATTATAAACCTAAGTTACTTTTTAGTTTTTAGAAGATGACGGAAAACAGAAACTAACGGTTAAACGAGGGACGGTTGATCGAAGTTTTACTGTATATACAACTCGATTTTTTTCTAAAAGAAGAAACGAGGTATAATTAACCTATTTTTTTAGAAAGACAGGATTTGCTAATCAATGAATTTTTAGAAACAACGGGAATCAGAAGATACAAATTAGCGCGTCACGTTTGCATATTATAAAATATAATAAAAGTAGAATCCGTTTGTTCGCGAGATTGGATGACTTGCATAACGCGAAAAGTCAATAGCATCGAAATGTTTATTTTCGAAGATGAAAAAAAAAGTTTTACAGTTATCTAAAGCAAAGAGTTTGGGCTCTTTTCAATTTCTTTTATTCTATCTTCTTACGTTCTTTCATATTTTTCAGTTGTGCAATTTCTATTACATATTAGGAAAGATTAAAAGGAATAATATCATAAAATATATGTTACTTTCAATGTGGATAATCGGGTATTATGGATAATAACCGGTAAAAATAGTAAATGATTACCCACGTTAACCGGTTATTATCCATAATAACCGATTATCCATATTTACCGCATCATATATATTCTCAAAAGTTTTATTTTTAATTCATTCATATCCAGTGTTTAATCTTTTTTCTCTAAAACAATAGAATCGACATGTAATTCGAAATGAATTTATTTTCCACTTACTCCTAAAGCAATTATTTTTTTCTCATTTCGAAATTGGACCTACTGTTCGCGATTTCAAATTACGTCAGTCTTGGAAAGCAACGGTTTTTTTTTGTTGTTGTTGTTTCTGCTTTTCGTCTCACATACGGGATCTTCATAATTTAATTCCTCTTTGAAATCGCGATGAAAAGAAACTACTGGGCCGAAAGTCACCAAAGTTGGAAATTCAAAAACAACGATGGGATCCTAGAAAAAATTAGTTCAAAAACTCGCCACCAAAGAAGAAATGGCATTTCATGTTGCTTCAGGACCAGAGATTTTTGCTTTATGAACACCCCAATATCTAAACGTGACGGCTAATTCACATGATTACAATATCTGAGCATAAGAAATCCTTAATGTATGTCCCACTGCGTTCATCCAAAGCTGCCGCCTGGTATGATTTTGATGCCAGTTCATTAAGGCATTCTTTCTTTGAGGTATGTGCCTACCTTCGGAGAACTTTTTTTGAAAAAAAAAGGAATTTTTGATTCAACACTTATGTTTTCAGTTATAATGGTGTAATAAAACTGCGAATTCAAATGCCATTTTAATGAACAAATTTTTTATTTTCGAAATTTTGGCCATTTTTGATCAAAATTTAGTAAAAATTGACGTTTACACCAAACTTCCATTAATAAATTCTAATGCATGTATTTCACTTTCTGTTTCAATAATATATTTGTTATACATTTACCTGTGTTTTGAAGCAGAATATTTAGTGTAGCTCTTAAAGTTACTGAGATATACCAAAGTTTGTATACGCAACAGCTTTTTACAAGGAAAAACTATCACTTTTTCAAATAAAAACAGCTCTAAAACAAATAATTATAAGCTTTCAAGCTATATTTGAGGTTCAGAACGTACCTAGAGATGTATAGAACACTTTGATTAAATTTTATTTGAATATCTTAAGAACCTTTTAAGAAATCAGAATTTTCGTAATCCAAAAAAAAAATGAAAATAGCAATTTTCCAAGAAACGCAAATAAAGATTTTAAAGTCTCACAAAAAATTATATACATATTTTAACATCTTAAAATTCATAGTATTTGTAAGTTAAGCCTTCTTTGACTTAATTTTTATTTTCTTTTAGCTTTAAATTTTTTTCTTGATAATTTTGTTACTGGTCCGACTTATCGCTTCAATTTCTTAATTCTCTTAATATCAATTTCTATGTAGTTTTTTTTAAATAATTTCTGTTTCAAGTTTTACATTAAGATGGTTAAATACAGTCATCTGTCCTATATCGCCTGAATTGAATAATTAAACTGCTATCTTAGTACCTAATAATAGTGTTTGGAGTGAGCGAAATTTTCTTTAGGTAAAATATCCCGTAACTAGAGAAACAGTTGCCAGATACACCTAAAACAATAATAAATAAATAAATAAAACTTAATCCTATATTTAAAATGTAAATTGTACATTCACATTGTGGAATAAAGAAATAACAATTTTGATGTGTTGTTTACAATTCTATGGCTTAGTTTCGGTTTCGAAAATTTCACTTCCGGTTCATAATTTAGGCAATAACTTTGCTTCGAACTATCGAAGAAACTAAAATAAACCATTTTTGGAATCCTAAATGTATGGGATTTAATACAAAATAATAAAAAAATTTCGAAAATTTTCATGAAAACGTCGATTTTAGGGTAGGCACATACAGAATAATCTGCTACAAAACCCATTTTACATGCTCAGTAGCAGTTGTCCGCTTTGGATTCGTTCTACAATAGTATGCTATCTTATATATATCTCATAATAAAAAATAAAAAAAACTTCCCCCCTCCGCCTTAAGCCAATTTTGACAGGCTGGTTCGGAGTGGGTAGTGAATGAATGCTATCTTATGTAGCACGAATTTTATACATGATAAAGTTCCAGCTCATATCGGTGGTAGTGCGAAACAGTTACTTAGGCAACATTTTACAAACGACAGAGTTGCTAGTCGAAACTTCCCATTATGGCCATCTCGGTTACCAGACTGCAAGCTATGTGAATTTTCGTTTTTGAGATCATCCCAAAAATACCATTTGTCATGACGGTATCAGCAATTTATCAGAATTGATAGGCGCCATTCATTGATAAATTCGTAAAGTTCCAGCTGATTCTGCAGAGTGTGTTATTGCCCTCTCACTCGCACAGCACAATGAGTACGAACTACTTTGATCGTTATATGTAAAATCTAATTTAATGTCAATGACACTATAAAAAAACCTTGATTTGCATTCTGTTGGAAACTTCTTGATATTTTTATCAAGGTATAAAATCCCGCCTTTATATTACTACATCCAAATTTGGTATCTTTTCACCCAGCAGTTGTTAATTTATAGGGATTTTAAAATGAAATTTTAAGAATGAACATCTTGTATATTTAAGAATCATAAAGGGCCTTTTCACAGTAATTATTTAAAACTCCGAAATTCCTTTTAAAGTGGTCATAGCTCAGCAGAAATCTTTGGAATTCCGGTTATGGTTAAGAATTAATGAAAACTCGAGTCTCATATGCTTAAAAGCCTAGAACAGCTGACTTAAATTCTTCTAAAAGGACGATGCTCAGAAAGAACTTTTTAAAAGTAAGAGAAAGATGAGCTCAAAAGAATTTTTCCAGCGATGACCTGCCCGAAAGCATACTCTCCTCCATCACACACGAAAACCATTTTTAAAAGCCTCGAAGCCAGGAGATAGGGGACTTTTGTTTCCATCACTTGCAGGAAAGTTCAGCAGTTTGGTTATTTATAAAGTCTTCAAGGCATAAAAGGTGTTACCAGAGCTTATCTGCTTCAGAGGACACTCGGTACAATGGGTTGCTTCAAAAAATCTGACCTTCTTCTCTTTGTCTATCTTTTGGAACTTTTAGCGCCATTAGTTCACACTGGACAATTAAAAAAGAAGAGCATTAAGTTTTTGAAAGAAATGAGAAAGTAATGGGTAAACTCCAATAAGTAGCTTTATTTATTTCGTTAGAAAACGTAGTTGATCGTGCATTTTGTTCTCATTCAGTTAATTTAAATATCTTGTCGTTTAGAAAAGCCTACATGCTTCTTCGAAAAATCCTGGTATTTAGCTATATTTTCGTTTCGAATAGATATTCTAATTTCATATTTCTATAAAATATGCATTTCAACTTCTGAATGAAATTGGAATAAATTCTAGTAAAATTTGATTTCATAAACATTCGTTTTACATAGCGAATTGTAATAAATATAAAAAGTATAATAATAACTCATAAGTAACTCATAAAAATATTCGGACACTTTCAAGAAACAAATAAAATAAAAACCATTTTTATATAAAAATGATTTATGTTTTTCGATTAAATTTTGTGTTCTTTAAATATTTTTTAAACTTTTCAATAATTTAGTAAAGAAATTTTAGATAAAAAATGTTTTAAAAAAGTGGTGAATGCTGTAGAACTTTGCATGATGTCTCAAAATTAAACATTTGATATTTTAAAAATGATTCCCTGCATGAAATAAGATAAATTAATTTTTCTGTAAAATGCAATCCTTTATGATGTGAGAAACGACGAAATGAAGGACATAGCGCATGCAGGATACTAATATTGCTCCTCAATTAAATTTTAGGGCAATTGGAAAATATCGAAAAAATATTAATTTTCAGATATATTTTTTACACAAAATATTCCGAAAAAAATTCCGCTGGGTTCAGTTCTGTGCTAAATGGCGGCACATTTTACTTCCAGCCTCATGATAACTGGATAATCTTAACTGGATTAAAACCTAGCGATAAGCATTAAGATGTGCCTTATCTTTTCAACAATTAGATACCTGATTAAATTTTTTGTTTAAACAATGAAAACGGTTTTGGTGCGTTGCAACAATGAAAGAAATATTGTTATAGAATTATGCCAAAATCTTTTTAAAATTCATTAAAATTCAGAAAATATTGTACGGCAATAATTGATATCATTGAAAACGTAATTTTTACTTTCAAGATGGCGTTGTGCTGTAATATTTTCAGATTATAAGGAAAAACGCCAAATTTCGCTTAATGTTTGTTCAGAATTCTAATTTAAAATTTTTAAAAGAACTTCAGTTACACATTACCCTCCAGAGTAATGCTTGTGCCCAAATTTAGTGGCTCTAGTCCAGTGGTCTATTTGTAGGCGCCAAGACACACACACACATTCTCCTTTAATATCCAGTAGAGTAGTGAGATAAGCTACTTGCTCTGAAAAAACTGATGAACTTTTGATAAATTGTTCACTTGAACTATTTTTAAATTGAATATTGATATCAAATTCGAATTTGGTTAATTTGAAACTGAGGGATCCTAATGAAAATTAGATGTTAATTAAAAGTTCGAATTAAAAGAAAAATTGGGTTTAAAGCTCAATGCAAGAGATAAAAATTTATTTTAAAGTTTTAATGAATGTTACATGTTAATTAATAAACAGTAAATAATTTTGATGTATAAAGCGTAGTTATTCAATAAATAAAAAAAGTAATTTAAATAAAGAAATATATCTTACAGCACGTAAGGTGCAAGAATTGAGTAATTATTTTTTGGTAAATGCATAGGGGAACGGAGCTAAGAGCGAGTTCTTGAGTTAGTATAGGCCTTAAAGATAATTCACTGGCACTTAAAGATACGGACGACGTATTTAACTAACGAAAATAATTCAGAAATGAGCACGATTTCAAGTTTTAACCTAAAATTAACCTAATAAATTCGAATTATAGGCTTATGTGCAGAACTCACCTATTACTAGTAAAGCAGTCATCAAAACATTTTGATAAAAGAAAATCAATGAAAACGAAAGTTCACCCATTCAGTCTAATCATTGAAATGATGAAGCTTCGTAGAGAGGTGTTAGCTTTGAAAATGAATTTGAAAACTAAAATTGTATCACTATAAAAAAAAAAAAAAATCATTTGGGCTCCCAGCGTGCGCAGTGCATGAAAGACAGACAGGGCATACAAAAATGGAGAGAATCGAAAGAGATTTAAAAATCGCATGTATTGCGCACCCGTCGCAACTAAACAGTTTAGTCGCCGTGAAATCGCGCGGTGGAGCAACCACGACTAAACTGTTTAGTTGCGGAAGAAACTCACCTGTAATAGCGCTTAGCCTAAAATTGATGAATAATTAGAGTCCGAAATAAATATAAAAAATCACAGAAAATTTGCTGAAGAGTATCTTTCCTAATTTTCGCATGGTAAGTTCAGTTCTAAAAAAAATTTAAGTGGCTGAGTCAAGAGATATCCCCTGGGGACTTATTGCACGTCCAGGTGCAAAGTAACACTTGGAGCTCAATCCACCTAGTCTTCAAATGCTGTTCTCTGGAAAAGGACTCTAAATCCTTTTCCGCGAGAGGTACAAATTTCACTCAATGGAAAAAGGCACTCGTTTAGATCTGCAAATAAATAAATTTAGGAATTTGAATGTTTAATTTCAATCTCTTTTTCAAAAGATTGTGATGAGCCTCGTTTTTTTAAAAGACTCTCGATTCCCTTAATAGCAGAGCCCGATGGAGCTTCATTCCGATCGCTCAGCTCAGCAGAATTCTTCTAGAGTGGGTTGATACTCAGGTTTGCTTATCAGGTACAGTTGATACTGATACACGCGCACCGGTGCTTTACTCTGATACTTTAGTTATATGTACAGCCGATACGATCCTTCCTACCGGTACATGAAACTGGGTGATCGGCAATCGGTAGTGATAGCGAGATTTCTGCCCTGGCGATGCTAACATGTGTTATATTGTTAACTACCTATATATTATTAACGTAGCACGCGTACGGCGTACTTCAACAATGAAAAAAACGCCCACAATCAAGGACGAAAAGTTTTTGAAATTAAACTCTAAACCAAAGATACAAATTATTGATTTTCCCCTTATTTTTCTTCGCTATAATGACATTTCAACTGAGAAAAAATATGTACAGAATGCCGTTTATCTGAAACAATATTAAAAATTGCAAGCATGAAAATGATTATTATGCAGAAAGCAAAATATGGAAAACAAATAAACACTTTAAGACACTGCCGAAAATAATAATCGAAGGCATTCGGTTAAGTTTATGAGGTATCCTGCGCTCTGCCGTCAGCCAATGAATTTCAACAATGCATGTTCGGGAGGCTTGCCGAATAAAATTAAACGATTTCAAATGGAACAATACGAAAATAATTTCTGTGGTATTTAAATATATCAAAATGAATCAGAGAAGGAGGAAAAATCCCTTTCGGAAACTTGAGGGCAAAGGTAGATTCCTTTACGCTAATTACAAAAGTAATGAAATATTACATATTGATCAATACAGACATAGCCAATGACTTTCTTTTCTACACGTGCAATATTTACTCTGTGATTTGTTCTCATGACATTTAATTTTTATATATCAGGTTTTATCATTCCATTTTTCATTCAAAAGGTTATGCTAGATTTATTGGTCAGTAAATTGTCAATTTTTTTTATATCCCTGTATAATCATTCGACATAGGAATCATAAAGAAATAAACATCCCAGCAGCGCAAGTATCCCTAGATAACATTAAGCCAGCCTATCTGAAACAGTAAGCAAAATTGACACTTGGCTTGAATGAAGAACGACTCTAAATTAGTTTATTTAATCTAGGTTACCATAATAATTGGCGAACATTACTTTGTCATATGGTAAAATCACATGACATTTAAACATTACTAGAATGGGCTCATTTAGAGAACTCCTGGTTACAGAGATAATACTCACTAAATTCTTTACACATAAGAGAATAAAAATTATTAAACATTGTGAGTTCCAAATTTAACGCTATTTTTAAAGCATAGGATATCAGTATAGCCATTTTGAACAGAAATTTAAATCTCCATCGACAGTTAAGAAAGCAAATATTCAGGCAGAAAACCCCAAAACAATTTTAAGTTAATTGAGATATTTTCAATAAAAAGGATAAAGGGAACTCTTATATATCTATCTTTTCGGCTTT
>BGPR01000343.1:311801-325394 GCA_013235015.1 Araneus ventricosus | reverse complement strand
ATTTTATCTAGCATTTTTTTTAATTACAGGTAGCTTGTTATGTATTGTCTATGTCTGTTTTACATGGGAAACACTGAAGAAGAGAAACACTTTAGAGATTTACAAAACCACGTAAATCTCTAAACAGTGGTTCCCAACCTTTTTGATTGTGCGGACCACCTTTTGTGTAAAAGAATATTTTGAGGCAATAACTAAATATACAGTAAGTGTTTTTGTGTTTGTGTGTGTGTGTGTGTGTGTGTGTGTGTGTGTGTGTGTGTGTGTGTGTGTGTGTGTGTGTGTGTGTGTGTGTGTGTGTGTGTGTGTGTGTGTGTGTGTGTGTGTGTGTAATAATCTCACTAATTTTATTTCAAATTCTAATATTATATATTTAAAGTCTTAATGTATTCCAAAATCACTTTCAATCAATTCAGTTCATTTTATTTCCTGCAGGTATATTAAATCTCTTTTGACATTTTATTACTAAAAGAATGTTTAAATCGTTTTCACACGCACACAACGGAATCAGCGACTTATTCTGCATGCATTTTCCTAAATACTTATGTAATATACTAAAATAGCTATTATTCCTTCACTTTGATCATCACGTGTCTATCTGCTAAATCTCTACCTGAGAAAAGCAGGGATCTTCTGTCTCTTTTTTGGCTTGAAACTTAAACAAAGATGTACGCGAATTCCGTCATCTCCCATAATAAAATGAAAATTAGATATAACTCGGCCTGTATTTTTTATTTAACGACTAGAACACGAATACATTTCATATATATATATCATGAAAGTCAAAAAATGTTAAAATAAAATGGAGAGATGTAGTAAATCGGTAAAGCGTATAGATCTATCAGGTAAGTAAAATCTATACGAACCGTTAAAAAATAAATACACTCATTTCCTTTTTTATCATCTTTCATTAATTTTATATACACCTTAATTTTTAAATACATCCTTTCCTTTTTATCATCATCCCTTAATTTTATATACACTTATATTTTTTATATTACACATTAATTTTAAACACACTCCTTTCCTTTTTCTATCATTTCTTTAATCTTCATCGTTTTCTCACTGTAGTTCGCTTTCATCCTTTTTTTCCATCGATTTCCTAATCTTCATCGAAACTCCCCAACCTCAGAAGTAACTTGATATTTTCGTAAACATCCGGTCCCTATATGACGCGCCTAGTTACTCCCTTTGTCACGTCTCCCGTTGGTAGCATCTCAGTTTTAGGTTCGTAATTTCATTTCTTTATATTGTATTTCATTCAATTGCTTTATCATAATGTCTGTAAAGGACAGTGTTTTTAGCTATATGCCAACACTGTTCGCAGAAAACATTATGATTTCATAATTTTAACGGTTCGTATATAGATTTTACTTACCCTGATGAGCATCTATACGCTTTTACTGATTTCATACAGTCTCTCCATTTTATTTTAACATTTTTTTGACTTTCTATGATATTGATATATTTTCTAAATCTTCTTGAATTGCAGCATTTTGCATTGTTGCGTTGTGTTATATTTTCTATATTATTTTATCTTTCCCTTTATATATATATATTCCAATTTCGGCTTTTTTCTTACCGCAGATTTTTTTTCTGACATTTTGTTTTATGATATGCTTATTTGTATATGTTGCTTTTACATTTCTTGCTATGTTTGTTTCGTATTATTTATATATATATATATATATATACAGTGTCCATACTTATCGTGGTGGTAATAGCCAATTTCTGAACTCGTCAGAGATAGACTTAGTTCCAATTGGAAAAATGTTTTAAATGAAGGAATGAATTTAATGTATGTTTTTGAGTGAATAAATATATTCCTGAACAATCTGAAATATATTACTTTTATGCAGTCCCTGGTCTCATCACTCATATTTAGCAAAATAGTTTTGACACTCTAATATTTTAAACAAAAAAAAGTCTCATTCTTTTGCGACTAAAAACTGACTGGAGTTATGGAGCTTGAATATAGCTGACTTTACACATTTCAATAGCGTCTTGCAGACGATTCACCAATCAATGCGCAACAGGATTGCCGAGGCCGAATTGATAAAAAAATCTTGAAATTCAAAGCTCCATAACTCGCCAGTTTTAGTCGTTGAAGAGTGGAACTTTTTTGTGGTTAAAATTTTAGAGTGAAAGAATATTTTACTAAATATGACTTACATATGGACTGGGGAACGTATAAAAAGGATAGAAGAATTCGTAATTTTTTCAGAAATATAGTTAGTGACTGAAAACATAAAATGTCATTCTTACCTTTATTTTGCTATTTTTCCAATTGGAACTATATGTCTTATCTCTAACGGTTTAGAAATTAGCTATTGAAAGCTTACTGTAAAAGGAATAAAAATATATGTTTTATAAAGCAAGGAACAAGTGAAGACCTTAGTTCCTGACTTCGACTCTTGATTAGCATTTCGCGCTTCCATTAATACGCTAAATGAGGCCCTATGGGTTAGGGAACCACTGCTCTAAGACATGGAATAAAATAAAACTATTTATTGATTTTGGTTAATCCTTTCATGTTCTATCCTTGCTATTACTTTTAATTGAGTCAGCAAATGCAAGCTATTCTGTATAATTCCTGAAACATCGAACATTCACAAACTTTATCGTATTATCCGTATAATAGAGTGTGGTAATGTTTGTGTAGATACCGTTTGTGTGGTATTCCAAATCCAGTTTTGTTCTTGTCGGTAGTCTCGAATATCATACGCCATTCGAGTGCCTATTTTATATTTCTATAGGCCTGTGATACATGATAGAATGCAATTATCATAAGCATTCATCCTTTCAGCTCATTCGAATCCACAAATGCCTTCATTTTGCCATTAGTCTCTAGATAAAAATGTACCAAAGAGACTCGAAACTTTAGTCCAGAAAAACATCGTATCATGACAACGTTTTAGGCTTAAATCGTCTGTCTCGTTTGGCTGGATTGTATCAGCCGTCACATTATGTGCGCAAAGATTCTTACATAACGTAATCAGCAAAAAGAATTACTAAAAAGCACCATCAATGTTAAAAAGTATCTTATTGTGGCTGTCTATGTGTTTATAATTACTACGCTCTTTTCGACCAAGCTGTTCTAGTAATATTATTAGCCTGTAGCTATGCTGCTTGCTAACTTGGCAATAAATTAAGGAATTGGAGGTTGTAGAGGCTGAGGGATCCGCCAAAATTTTATTTTACGATATATCTCGAAAATGGAGTGTGGTGAGAGACATTGGAAGGCATCTAGAGGTCATGAGCCTTCAATTGGAAATAAAATGTCCGAAATAGGTCCAGTGGTTGGGGATGGGGACCTGGTCAGGGAATTTCTTCCATACAAAATGCAGTATGGAGAAGTACTTTAACTTCTCGTCGAAATGGAGAGGGGGGGTGCAGGCGACCAGATAGCAAATATCTATAGGCATAGCTTTTCATACGAACATAAAAATTGTGGAATCTGTCCGTGGTTGGGGCTGGTTTCTCTGATCTGTTTACAATTATTTAAATATATGATTTGACTGTCGTTTTGAATCGTTACATAATCTTCAAAAATTATATATTAAAAATACAAAATTTATGATACATCACTTACTAAATTTGAAACAAATGCAAGAAGGACTTGAAAATTAAATGTTTTTAAATATAAATATACTCTTTTTTTTTATAATTAAGATTCATATCGTGAAAGCTGCCTCACAAACCAACGGACTAATTGAGCATTCCAAAAGTGACGAATGGTAAAAAACTGTCTGCACTTTCAGTTGGTTGTGAAACAATTATTAAGAGTCAAAAAAAACTCGCAAAGGAAATAAAATCTGAAAATGACTGAAAATCTTATTTTAATTTTGGTGTGAAATGTGGGTGTATAACGGGTTTTGTGTCTGCAATAAACTCATGAAGTAATAAAGGAGAGTTAAAATTGCATTAATTTTTTATCAATTACACATTTGATTCAATATATTTTAAAACCCTTTCTTAGTGATCCATAAGTATACGCGCCAAATGTGGTAACAGTTCCAAACGGTCTGCCTTGTAGAGCATTTTGAACGATTTTTGCATTACCCATGAAAGATCGCAATTTGGTAAATAGTATCCAGCCTATAAACATTCCCTGATTTTAAATTAAATAAATAATGTCTAAATGGTTCTTTTGTTTTAAGTTGTACTAACTGCCTTTTGTCGACTATCTTGTCTTCGCCGGGGTTTATGTGTAATCTTAATCCATCCAACGGCTCGCGTGCTTGTCTCAACATGAAAGGATCCCTATCAGATACGCTATTGCAAAATATCAGATTTTAAAAGTGTAGTTCAATGTGTATACATAAAATACAAAAAAATAATATGATGGCCAAAGATAATTAAATGTGCGTGAAAAATAAAAAAGTAGAAATTCTAGATTTTGGAAATATTTACATTTGTAATATAAAACTTGAAAGACAATATGGAAGTGAAAAATAATTGAAATAGATGTGAATAAAGATGTCAATTCCATAGTCATTTTATTGCAACGAGTCTGTCCTGTCTGAAATATAAATAGTAGACTTCGCATTTTCTTAACACCTGAATTCCAAACGCTGATTAACAACTCGTCGAAAGGGAGATGTAAAGCAATCACTAAGGTCAGTGCTTTCGTAGCGCCCCTGGTAAAAAAGATTATAAAATGGAATTCTTCTTTATCTCCTACATACGCACGCCCACTGGAAAGTTAATTAAATTTCGTCACACATAGTTTAATATTCAACATGCCTAAATTCAACTTCATTATATTCGGTGTCAACGATCTGCACCAAACAAACATGTTTAGACAGGTTTATTCTGAAAATAACAGATAAGAAAAAATCAAGAAAAACGATAGAATTAATGTTTTCTTTCGTCAATCGCTGATAAAATCCACCTGTTTCGAAGGAAATTTCCCACAGTGATCCAAAGTCAAACTGATCCAAAGTGACTGCAGATCTAGTAATATATAATGCGAATTGGAATTTTAAAAGTTTACATAATATTTAAATGTATTGCGATACAAATTTACGCGCAAAACTTTCTCTAGCTAATCACGCAATGAGGGGGAAAATACAAAACCTTTTTTAGAAAATGCATGCAACTAACTGAAATTTCTTTTGAAATCATGAAAATCAATGCGTTTTACGTTATCGAATATTACTATTTAAAAGTAATGTGTGAAGGTGGGGATATTATATGCTTCTGTAGTTGCCAGTGTGTTTTAAACTTGTTGTTTTGAATGCAGGTAATTCTAAGGCTGGCAAGTAATACATGCATCATTAATCGGGCAACAGTTTAGTTGCATGTTAAAGACCATGGATACGTAACTGAACGAAGCATGAATTTTATATTAAATTTATTAAATAAAACTTGGTGCAGCCATGTTTAATTAAATATGAAATTAAAGTAATGTGTCAAATTAACTAATTATCAAATTAATTGTTTGATTAATTAAGATTAACTATTTACTTAAATAAAATTAAATATTTAGTTAATTGTGACGATATCTTCGCTAAAACCTTCTTTATGGCTCATAGTAAATGCCAGTAATCTTAATCTTGTAATGATCTAATAATTATCTTAATTTAAATCAAAGTTATTGTGTTTGTATATATGCTCCACATCTCCTCCTAAACCACTGGACTAATTTCAACCAGACTTTGCACACTTTCTATTTAAGACAAGAGAAAGTTCACCTTAACTCTTCAAAGCCCAAAAGTTACAATTTCAGTTAATTAAAAATAAAGCAAGGCGTTTTTCCGCGATATCTTTGGAAAACATTATCTCACGAAACTATTTTTACACCTTATTAAATTTTTTTTTAATTAGCATTTCGGAGACAAAAATTTCATTTCCATACAATTTGTTTCTCTCATTTTAATATTTTTCAAAATTAATTTTATACAGAATTCTTAACAATATTCTTTATTGTTGAAGAACAAGAATAATACGAATATATATAGTTGCCAGCATACATTCACAGAATTCTGGACTAATGCTAAAAGAAAATTTTAAAAGTAGACGATTAACAATTTATATCAGGATCAAATAATGATTGATTTATTTTCATTCTTTAAATTAATGAATAATTAACTAGTTAATTTAATTGTTTCAAAATATTCGTTGAAACCTTTCTTTATTTTCTTTTAGTAATTGTTAATGAAATTTGAAGTACCTATATAACAAATAATAATGTATGGAGAAAACGGCTGTTTTTAAAAATCGTCTGTTTCAATTGATATTCTCATTTTAATTAAAAACGTTTCAGATCAGAAAATAAAATTTTAAAATGATGAGAAACCAACAAAAGAAATAACTTTGTGAAATGATACAGTAAAATATGAATTTTTCATTAACAATTTTTTTTTAATTATTTGCACATTCCTTGCGCCGCAGTGGCCTAGTGGTAAAGTCTCGGCTTCTGGCCGGAGGGTTCCAGATTCGAAACTCGATTCCACTGAAGATTCACCGTATAAGGGACCTGTTGTACGCTAAATCATACGTAGTGGCCAAACGTCCTCCCGCTGGCTTGACGTGGAAGTTTGGAGAGTGAGCTGCACCCAGGCGTCCTCTGGTCGCGGTTCAAAATTACAAGGTCCGTCTCAAAATAATCCTCCTATTGTTTGAAAACGGGGCTTTGGTATAACTAAACTATGCTATTCTCTTTTCTTCGCTAGTTAGATTGAATGAAAATATTACATATATGCGATAATCTTTTGAATTTTGTCAAAATCTTGCATGCTCTCAGAACAGTTTATAGGATTTTTTTAAATGGAGTTGCAATCACACTTGTAAGTGGTCTGTGAAATTTTACGTAGATTTTTCTGATTAAAAGATCTTTTGAAAATACGAGTCCAAACTTCAAAAAGGGGTGCTTAGCAAAATGTTGGGGCTGCGAAAAAAATAACATTCATAACGTCTGTCATTTTCTTCGGTATTGGCAAAAAAACCTAATGAAGAAAACCATACTATTTGAAAACTTTCAAACTATATTTACCGGTATTTATATGCAACAATATTCGTTTATGTCTCTGGTTACGGGGTATTCTTCCACATTTATATTTAGAGGCAGCTTTAGTGCCGAGTGAGCGGTCCTTCCACCATCCGTGAGAGTAGCTGCTATGCCAGAGGAAGCCATCGCAAGTGCTATTTTATTTTTTTAATCGAATTTCGGCTGACAATAAATTAATTAGAAAGGTCTTACCAGTTCCTCCTGGAGCGTCTAGGAAAATGATACCCCCTTTTCCTTTGTTGATGCATTCCATGATGCCCAAGCCTTCCTTTGGTCATCCGTCAACAGTGGATTCAACAAATTTCCCCAATTCAGCGGTATTGTAATTTTTTTCTCGAAGAAGGTCAGCATTATTATTGATGTCAAGATTTCTTTCCGTAGACTGCAAACCTAACTGTGACAAAGTTTTGCTACAGACAGACATACATTTGGATTCCAGTATAATGAGAACTTTGTATAATAATTCTGAGGAGAATTGTATGTCATAGGTGACGTTATTTCGACGAAGTCTGGCAAGAATGTTTTCACTGATGCTTTCGCGGAATTTATCCCACAAAAATCTGGAATTGGATGGATTGCACGTAGTCAATATAATTGCAAACAAATTTCGTATTTGATCAGGAGATGAAGTCATCATTGTTTCGGACATTGCCTTGATCCAGTGTTCATCATCATCCAGCAAACCAAGTTTTTGACAGGCTTCCCTGAAGGTGTTACATACTCGACCGTCTACAGTTTTAAGCATTGCATAAGAAGTTGGTCCTTTGATTGTATGAAGCAGCATTCTTAGGAAAAAGCATTCTGAATTGTTAGGATGGACAGTGTAGACACGCCCTAAAGCCTCACTTGAAACTACATTACTACCAAAAACAGGTTTCTTCTAACGAAAACTTTCCTTCCAGTGTGCCAGGTATAGTAGCGAAGATCTTCTGGGTATAGCAAAGTACTTGCAAATGGGTCTTGTTTACACAACTGAAAGAGGGCTGTCCTGGGTGGTTCAGAAGCAACTGCTTGAGCATTTTCTCTCGTGAAGTACGCTCTTTGGCCGTTCTCTAAGTGCACGCTCAGATGAACGACTGTCGGATGCCTCTCGGGAATTGGAAAACTTAATACTCGCCAAACTGCCTCGTTGCTACTAATGTATCGTCCCAACTGATAATTTGATACCTCATCCTGCTCAATAGTCTTTTTTAAACCAGAAACAGCCATAGCACTGCCCTTGTGGCTGTATTTGCATATGTATTTTATAGACATTACAGACTTACAGTATTCGACATTTACATGAGCATGGAACATTTTACAAAGCAGAGGCGAGTATGGTACAACCCATCTGTTATCGATCTCGATTTCTTTGCCCCGAAAACTTATTTTTGCTGTACATCCACTATCTTCTGGCCTTCTTCTCCTATACTTTCCATCATCCCCGATCTGTGTCTCCTTAATCAGTTGTCTAGGATATTTCTTACTGAATCTCCCGTCTTTCATGCAAGGTGAATTCATGTTAAAATTTCCACGCGGACCATGTATCATGCTTTTTTTCACTATGTCCGACAGTCCACTTCTGGATTTGGAAACTCCGCGGAAATAACGTCGTCAATTTGGGTGGAATGGATTTTTTCTTTCGGCGAGATTAAGTTACGAATGTGCGGAAGGCGTCTTTTCTGCCATTCTATTGAATACATCCAACATCTGGCTTCACCAAATACATCCATCTTAGACAAAACATTGATTAACTTTTGTCGCTTCTGTCAAAAAACTGGCTAATAAGTCATGACGATCAGTAGATGTCTGCCCATAGCTTAGTTCTTCTTTTATTTCTGGCCAAGCGGGATAACATGTGAATGTAATGAACAGGTCAGGACGCCTGTATGATCTGACGTAGGTCATAGCATCTTGAGCGTATTCATGCATTTGCCTTGAACTCCCTGTAAAGGTGGAGGGCAAAATCACCATTTTTTCCAATGTCGTCGACATTCTTCTCAGTTGCAACAGCATCTTTTAAGTGAATGTATTCTCCGCTTCGAAGTTTATTTTGATTGAGTCTTATGTAAAGAAGACTTTCAGCTTCAATTTTAACGTAAACATCAACGATAAATTGATGAAATAACTGTCGACTGTTTAAAATGTGATTAAATGAGTTATGTCGAATCATAATTCTGTATGCCTAAAAGTTCATCATTGACACTTTCTTGGTACTTGTGGACTCCGAGTTGGGAATACACTGCATGACAACGAAATTATATCCGTCTTCGCCCTGCCAAAATATAATGGGACATTGGAGGGGATCATAAGAACGGTTTGTCTCTGCAATTCGTTGTTCCCCTCAGGGGCACATCTTCTTCAGGTGTGACAGGATTCACGATCCCGAGGTACCCTAGTGTCTGATCTCCTTTCAGATTTCCCCTCCGTCTTTTGCTTTCAGCGTTTGATTTTTTTCCTTCCCTCGAGGGCGGGCGAGGGAGCTCTCCATGAGAAGCTGTTGCCGCTGTGCTTGCTTCTTGCTTCTCATGGACAGTCAATTTCGCCATGGCCATGCCTGGCGAACCATTAGAAGGGTGGTGCACTGTTGGTCCCCGGTGTATCAATTCGGCTGATAGCTTTGCCACTCAATTGACTAAGCTGCTAGGGATCAAGCGAAAGTGGTCAACTTCTGGGGATTGGCGCTATGGGTGGTCAACGCTCCTGGAAGTGGTCCTTAGCGTATAGGTCCTGGCTAGCACCAAGGTGGGTACCGAGGCTGGGAGTGCCGAGAGCCGGCAACTGCCTTCCCTTGTTGGGCTCTGTGGTGGGTGGTGCCGTTGGAACCCGAATTCTAATCTACCTTGTATGGTTAAAAAAGGAAAAAATCTGTACTGCTTATTAAACCAAAAGGCACTCTGAAGGAGAATTTGCCATCAACACGCACAGTAGATGTAATTTGAAGACAGTTCGCTTCTTGATTCTTTCATTACCTAATAACAGTTTATCAAAGAAATCTCCATTCGCTATTCAAAAGGGTCTCGATGGGATTAGTAAAAATCTCAAGTCTGTAAAAAAGCTTGCATTTGGCGATTTGCTTCTCGAAACAGACTCTGCTCTCCAAAGTAAAGCTTTTCTTGTTGCTAAAACCTTTCTTGACTTACCTATGACCACTACTCCTCATAAGACTCTTAATTTTTGTCGAGGAGTTGTTTCTGATAACGAAATTTTATTCTCCTCAGACGAAGAAATTCTTGAAGGTCTTTCTTCTCAGGGAGTTGTAATGTTAGGAGAATCCTTACTAGAAAGGGAACTGACACTATTCCTACTAAACATGTTATTCTGACATTTTCTTCTACTGTTCTTCCATCCAGGATCAAAGCTGGGTATATAAACATTCGAGTGCGTCCTTATATTCCGCATCAAGTTATATGTTTCAAATGCCAGAAATTTGGCCATTATCAAACTGCTTGTCGTGGAAAGCAAATTTGTTCCAGATGTGCTTCCGAGGGTCATTCTTATTCTGGCTGTCAGTCTAAGCCCAACTGTGCAAACTGCCACCAAGCTCATGAATCTGCTTCTAAATGTTGTCCCAAGTGGATACAAGAGAAGAAAATTCAAGAAAAGAAAAGGCTGACCTATTCTGAAGCTAGGAAGTTGTTTCAGTCAGATTCTGCGATATCTTATGTACAAATTACAGAATTATCTAAACCTGCTATGTCCACACAGTCTGCTCAATCTCTCACGCAATTACCTTGTCCACCATTACAACCTATTCAAGTTTCTCCTCTTAATGAAACGCCAACTGGGCTTCTGAAACAGTTTTCAGTTTCCAAAACTATAAAGCTTTCTGACACTTTGAGCAATAAACCTGATCATCCTGTTGCACCTTCTGTTTTGCTCCGTTCGTTTGAAGTTCCTGTTTCCTCGAAACAGGATGGGCCATTTCAGCCTGCTGAGTCCATTTCAACTGAACCCAAAAGAAAGCAACCATTCACGGGCATATCTATGGGTGACGAGAATGTTGAAATCTTCCCTATGAAGAGAACTAAAATCGTCCTACAGTCACTTGAATCTAATGCTGATGCAGAAATGAGTGCTTCTACTTCAGATGAGAGTGATATTTTGGAGTACAATGCTATTGAATCCCTTGACGATCCCTGAAATCCCACAAGCTTCAGGTAATTGTTCTGACAAATCTCTTAAAAAGAAAAGCTATCCACACAACATTCCAACAACGAACAAATCCAGTTGACATTACTAATACTTTTTTAGAGATTTTTAACCCTTTGACTGCTCAAACTTTTAATACTTTTTACATGAATCTCATTTAATTTGCAATGATTAAAGATTCAAGGAACTTTTAGTGATTTTATCTTTTAGAGGTTGTTGTTCATTTACAAGTGTTTTAACTACATGTAACTACTATTTTAGCCATTTGTTTGGCGCAGTATGGTCAAGATTGGCTCTTGCGCCATAAAAAGCCAATAATCCAATCCAATCCTGCAATGCGTTGTAGCGAGCCACCTCGTTTTTGAATGACTATGTTCCTTCTGTCACAGTCAGTGCCTGCTACGATGATTGCCACCTCATTTATTTGGGGATTGTTGAAGCGTCGCTCGTGTTCGCCGACTGGTCTTTTATCGACACGGACGACTACTTTACACTCATCTGAAGGCATATCTTCTGAAGCTGTCTTAATCGTTTTCATAAGCTGGTTGTTTTCATTCGTTGAAGATTCAAAACAATATCTCGTCTCACTCCTGATATGTTGTCACGTCGTTGATTCACTTCCCTTTCTTCGTCACCGATGAAATACGTTTGTAAAAACTTGGCATTTTCACTTGGAAGAGGGAGGAGAGATCCCGCTTTGTAGTATATTTGGCCTTGAATGTTGGTTCAAACCCACTTCGTCCAACAATGGATGAGGCTCCGAATGAAGTCACCTGAAAACATCAGTTGCACCTCCTTATATTCTTGAGAAAGTGTTTAGATTCTGAAGCAGTCCCAGACATGTAAGAGAGTAACGGCTCTGGTGGCGTTTCTAGAGCTGGTAGACGGACTTTTCCACTGCGACCTGGAGGTTCGCATTTATATTTCAAGGCAAAACAGTACTTACATATTCGATTCATTCCTCCAATTATAACGTTTTTATGTTTGCTATAGTCTTTCCTAGGATCGTAATGAAAACATTCGAGACTTAAGTTGGAATGCCTTTCAGATGCCCGCGATGTGCTAATCTCAATCCGCTTTGTTTGAAGACGATGTTCTCATTGTTCCTCCGATTCATTGACCTGCGATGTGGTAGCTTGTTCTCTCATTTTCACTCCAGCGACAAACGTGACCATCCCCGGGACCACCTTCTTACCCTCTCCGGAGAGAAACCGCATGCCTGCCCCAAGAGATTCAGCCAAGAGGCTCATCTTCGCACTCACCTTCTCCTGCACACGGGACAGAAGGAGCACTCCTGCGGCAAGCGGTTCGCTCGGAAGGATTACCTGATGGCGCACGAGCGCGTCCACAGCGGAGAGAGGCCTTACCGGTGTCCCGACCGAGCATCTCATCTGAACACCCGGCCTCAGCCAACGGGCGACACCCCTGCGAACACAGGTTCTCTCGCTCAGGTCATCTCGCTCGACAGGAGTGTTTCCCCACAACTGCCGTCTCTGCGGAAAGGGATTCAATGCACCAGGAGAACTGAAAAAGCACAGCATCCTGAGGCTGGAAACTAAGAAGCGTTTAGGAGCAGAAATTACTTATACTTCCTATGCTGTATTTTTGGAATTTTCATATAAAAAAAGTAGATTTGTTTACTTTTCGAATAGTAATGAAAGTCAATATAAATGCGCGCTTTATGATTTTCATTAGTTAAATTAGTAAATATTTAAAATTTCCCAGTAATCTAAAATTTGAAAAATTCTATTTTATGCTTGATTAATTACTATTATTATTGCCCAGATCCTCCAGTAACGCTCTGACGTCACCAGCAATAAATCTCGCGCCATAGCACTGCGAGACGTTAAACAGCATTATTTTGTTGTTGGAGAATCTAAATTTCAGTCATTTTAAATTTAAAAGAGTAATTGTCGTTCTAATTTCAAATTTAATAACTCCAAAACAGTGAAATAAAATTTTCTATCCATTGCTATAAAATTTATCTCGCTATGATCAATAGTTCCCGAGAAATTTTAAATTATATTAATCCTATATTTCAAATTAATTTCCGTTTTCTAATAGAAAGTAGTAAATTACGTCAGTGGTATATCATGCGCCTGATATAGTTTGGACGCCACCATGCATCTAATTATTGAGTACAATCGTGATGACATAATTTGATAATTTTTTTTGGCAACGTTAAAATTTACACAAAGACATCTGAAGGAAAATTGCTAAACAACGAAAAATACTTCACACCAAATGTTTTTTACCAAGAGGTTTTTTGAATAAAGAAATATGTAAATAATAAGTAATTAAAAATATTTCCTGTCATAATACATATGTTTATTTTATTTGTTTTCAATCAATGTTAAACATTTCTCTTGCATATATGTCTATTTAAACACGTCAGATTTGACGGGAAATCTCTCGAATGAAGAGGCAATTTGCAATCTCTCGAATGAAGAGGC
>BGPR01000343.1:284358-306812 GCA_013235015.1 Araneus ventricosus | reverse complement strand
AATGTCAAAAAAGATGCACTCAATAAATGTCAAAAAAGATGCACTCAATAAATGTCAAAAGACTTCAGAGATTGAAGAAGAATCCTAAGATGCCGCTTATCTGAAAAGACGTTTTGAAAAAAAAAACTTTTAAAGACGAACACAATTGAAGATCAAAGTTAAGTTTTGCACAGAGGATAGACCTATGATTAGAGTATTTGGAACAGAACAGAATAATGTGTTCAATGTTATTGTCACGATTGCAAATTTGACAACGAGGGTTATTATATAAACCAAATCTATGCAATAGCGCCGGAGTAATAATCATCCGGGTTAAAAGTCGTGCAATAATAATATCCTCTCTTCTATTTTTGAGCCAAGGAGTTAGAGCTAACATGGCGGGAATATCTCCAATTGATTCTTGATATTTGCTGTTTTGAAAGGAATGGTTCGTGTTTTGAAGAGAAATTGTCTGATAACGAGAAATTATATCCTCGTAAGCAATCCACTCTAGTAATGGATGCGACTCCGTGACCGTTTTTGCGCGTAAGTCCGCCTTTTCATTCCAATGGATGAGTGAATGCCCTGGAGTCCACACCAAACTAATTTTTTGATGAAAATTTTTCCTAACAAGAATTTTGCCAGCAAGTCTGTGAATAACCTTTGGAGACTTGATTGTAAGGCACTTTAAAGCTTGAAGAACTGAGTAACTGTCTGTCAGTAAAAGTAAGTTTTTATCTATGACCGAGAGTTCATCAAGGGCTTGACAAATTGCCAAAGCTTCCGCCGTAAAGATGGAATTGATGGGGTGAATTCTATAGACAAAAGATTGCAGGTTCGAAATACCCGCGATGGAAGTGAAAGAGTGTGATTTGGATGCATCCGTAGCAATGATATGGTAGTCCTGAATTTCTTTGTACACAACTTCTTCAAAGAGGTCCTTGATCAGAAAAGCCGGATGAGCTTTATTTTGGAAACTAAAATTAGAAAGAAAAATTTCACAAAAGTTACTTCGCGAGATGAGGGTATCAGGAAAAGCAATTATATGGTCTGTAGAAGTGTCCAGTTCCGTAACTAAATTAGCAAGCATTACTTCATCTCTTTTAATTAATTTAATGCTAGGTTTGCAGTTTTGATCATAAATGGGAGAATGAACACCGTTGGCAAGTTGCCTGATAAGGAACTGTGCCGCTAGTCTCTTGATTTTTTCCGACAGCACTTCCTGACCCGCAATTTTCATGAGCACAATGTTTGGGGTCCATTTAGGCAGTCCGAGAGCTACTCTGAGAGCCATGGTTTGTATAGTATTGCATGCTTTATATTGAGTTTCAGAAAATTTGTTTGTGATTGAACAACTGTAATAAAAGAGGCTACAAATGCTATTGTTTACTATATTTATAAACAAAGTTAGAACCACGCGTGGTTTGAAGGATCAAAACAAATAAAATCCCCTGCGCATTTTTTTGCGCAACAGGACCTGGCGAGACGCCCTAAATGCTTGCTTCCTTACAAAATCTCGCCGCCAGAATTGGTTTTTGGCAAACTGCCAAGTTTTCGGAGTGTCCCTTCTTTGCACAGGCATTGCTATCAGAACGCATGCGCATGGAGTTGAACAAATATGCGATTATACAGACCTACAGACAGTCAGCCTATTGACGGATTTGGCCCAAAATTTTATACGGACCTACATTCATGACGATAAAACTGTGTACCAAATTTTATCCATCTAGTTATTCAAGTTTTTGAGTTATAGTGTTCACATGACTTCGGACATACAGACAGACTTCCCGCTGACGGATTTTGTCCAAAATTTGATAGAAACCTACAAATTAAGTTTAAAGACCACAAACCAAATTTCATCCCCGTAGCTCTAATAGTTTTCGAGTTATCGTGTTCACAGACACACAGACAGACATAATTCTAAAATTGTGTTCTTCGGACTCAGGGAGGTCTAAAACGTGGAGATCCGTCAAAATCTCGAGTTCGAATTTGTTGACGATTACAATACTTTCTCTTTGTATACTTCGTATACGAGAAAGTAAAAAGTGGTTGATGTACTATAAATCCTGCCTAATTTAATTGAACATGAAGAGTTTTAAAACATAAAGATACGTTTTGAAAATATTCTATGCGCCTAGGATGATTATGACGGGAAAAAAATCTCTTAATTCCACTGTATCTGGGTATTTGACGAAAAGAGTATTTAAAAATCAAATTATGAGGAGTTATGAAAATGCTTTCTTTATTTATAAATGCTAAAACATTTTTCATTTTGTCCCTATTAACTTCGTATCCTAATATGAATGAAATAAAAGGGTAAAGCATTTATAAAAAAAGTGCTTTTCAGAAATCTTGTGGGAAAATTAATTTGCACAACATGCTTTCTTTGGAATAATAGAAAGTTTTAGAAATTATTTAATGTACAAAAGTTGGAGTTTACTTCTAAATTCAAGATGTAGGAAGGAAAAAAAGAAAAAAAAAGTTTTCGATCTTCATGGGAATGGTAAAGAGCCAATTAAGATCATTCAAACCATGTGCAAGTTCAAGGTCGAAGTAGCTGGAAACGGAATCTCGGTAAATACTGGTTCTTCAACTTTTGAATTAATATTATTCAAAAAATGGTCCCATATTTAAAGAAGTAAACAAATCGTTTAATTTTTCAAAAATAATTTTCTTTTCCTTTTCGAAAAGTTAATAAAATGGCTCGATTTGTAAAAATCATCAGCTGACGTACGTTTACAAAGAAGTGTTACCCATATAATAAACAGTTACTTTGGTTCGTAACAAGACACTTGCGTCTTAATGGTTAAATTATCTCAATTAGAATATATTCTTATAATTAGAAGTTTTAAGATAAGTTTGCTTAGTTACATCGATGTCCCATTTTAAAGCAACACGAGGTCTATTTTGGAACCGGCCTCATAACTTTAAACTGTGGTCAGATGCGGATGAAGACACCTGAAATGGTACTTACCTCTCCAAACTTCTGCACCACACCAGAGAAGAAGAATTGTTTAGAATACCGATAGTTTTGAAGATATACAAAGTCAACATCTATCCTTGATTAATCTGGCTCATTAATAAATATGACTTCATGTAAATTCTCAGCACTCCAATAAACCTTTTTGTGTATATATTTTTCCCCTGTAAATTCTCCCTATAGTACTTTAATAAATGTTTTGTATTTAACTTGAAGTCTCCTCATTTATTCTAAGTAATATTTTGTTTTAAATTTAATGTAGTTAAAAACCCTTCAATCTCCTAGATACAAATCCGATCTATTTACCCCTTATAGGTAACCCTTTCCCGCGGGCATTTTGTTCCTTGAACGACATACATATGTCTGTCCATCACAAGAAAAGGTTGGGCGTGAATTTGCACATGACATTCTGGGGTGCAATTCTAGGTCAACCGTGCTATTTGCAACCTTCAAAAATGTTTAATTCTTAAGATATTTATTTAAGTTAATTTTCGTTGTTCTTCGCCAATTACTTCTGAAATATTTATCGCATGAAAACTATTTTCACACTATCTTAAAGAGCAAAAAATCATTTTTTAATTGATGGTAATTCCATCGCGAAATAATTTTCTTCTCTAATTATAATTAACATTACAAAATTCACTTTTAAGACAATTTGTAACTACGCGAGAGTTTTCTATTCTTATAAAATTAAATTTAAGCCAGTTTATTCTTCATCAAATCCTTCATTCACATGTCTTCACGTTCTTTTGCTACTGTAAAAGTTATGATAAGAAAATATTGCTCGCTTTCTTCAACTTAAAGTCCGAGGCAGTTACTTCCGGTTTTATGTCATAGCATATATATTCTTTAAAAAGTGCCAGTGGTACGGTAATCCAGTGGCGTTAGTTAATCATATGTGATGCGAGTTTATGAGATGTTTTGCTTAATTTCCCCAAATTTGTAAATGATCCTAAAGAACGTGTTAAATCTTTCAAGGTTACATAGCCTGGATTCTATCAAAGGGAGAGGGCCTAAGGAAAAAAAAGTGTTTTACCTGTCTGTCGCAAGAGCTCTTCCTAAATGGTGAACGGTAGCGACATGAAATTTGCGCATGACATTCTGGGTTGAAGTTTTAGGTCAATTGTGCATTTTCCAATTTTTAAAATTAATTATTTCTTAAGATATTTAAATAAATAATAAAAATTAAGCCAATTTTTTGCGTTTTTTCTCAATATTTCGCAAATAACCTCTTAATTATATATTGTAAAAAGATGTTTTATATACCCTCTTAAAGAGCAGAACATTATTTTTTTAAATGTCATACAATCTTTTCCCCCAATGTTAACAAACATTTCAAAAATGATTGATTTCAAACACAATTTGTAACAATGCTCATTATTATTATAATCAATTTCAAACCAATTTATTGTTTTATCAATTTTTCATTCCTGTGTTTTTACCACTATTAAAGTTATGCAAAATGCAGTTACAACCTTGTTCAAAACATGAATAGCTTTCGTGAAAGAGTCACAGTTCTAACTGCGCAGAGAACTTTGTCGAAGTAACAATTTTCTTGTATACAGTGGTGTGTAAACAAAGTTCTAACTCAATTCAAAATGCAATGGAAAAAAAAATTAACTAACATTTTGCATCATGATAAATGGAATGACACCAATAGTAGGTTTGTTAAAAATGTAATAATGCATTATAATATTCCCTATCCTGTATAGGTAAGAAGAGTAATGCTGTTTTTATATCTTTCTTTTGTTATCACTTATTTTTTGTAACCCTTTGAACCTTAGTTGTTATTTAGAACGCACTCAAACTGCAGTTTTCTGTGGTCTTTTTCTGTTTGATATGTTTTGACGTGAAACAGTTATCGTTACAGTGATAGTCGGTCGAACTTTCTTGTGCGACAAAATACCGCCGTCTAATAATTACGAGACTAATAATGCGAAAAGACTGGTTGACCCCACAGCGAATAGATCATATCTTTAAGAGTTTGTCGCATAGTATTTGTTTTGCCTGTGACGTCATTGTACCAGTGTAGACGCATGCGTGTGATTGTTATGAATTAGCTTTATGTAAGGTCATAAATAAGTGTAGCGTGGAAACGCGGTTAGCTAGGAGATTGAATCTGGTGTCATTTTAAAGAGCTTGAGGAGTATTACTAGGATCCAAAGTGAGACAATAAAAATATTTATTAGAATATAAGTAAAAATCGGTATTATATTGAAAATTTCAAACTCCACATGTTGTTTGATTATAACATTCAGCGTTTTCTTTCGAATTGTACGAAACTTACAGAATACTTGAAAATATGTAAAAGAAACATTGTATTAAAATTTGAATATTACGGGAAATATGAGCATTTGTAATAAATAATGTTTTACTTCGCATACGCGAAATGTAGAGGAGTATATACTGTCAACAGATGGCTCCATCAAACACTACTCTAAATAAAACATCAGAAAGGCGCAGTTAGGTTCTGCGCCGTAGATTTTTCGTGAAAACGTCGGTATAAAATCATAAAACAAGTATTTCGTATTAATATGTAATTTAATTGTCAATCTCTTTAATACAATATTTACACAGAGTAATATAATGGTTACAGAATAGATAAATCACAAGTTTATCGCATGCAAGAAGGGTTTGTGGTAGCTTGTGATTTATCAATTCTGTAACCATTATACTACTCTGTGTTAAACAGATTGATAATTGTTATGTAGAATTCTTCGTGTTTAGTTTAAATATTTTTTAACCAAAATATAAAAAAGAAGGATATCATGTATGGCCGTGGATGAATGAAGAAGTTTCCCGACTCCAATTAGTATTATATCATCTGACCATAAACATATGCCAAAACGTTAAACTCTAACGCTTTCTAAAATAAAAGATAACGCAATGAAAGAAACTATAAGAAAGATTGATCGAAATGTGAAGAGATGGGATTTTTAGCAACAAAGGCCGTTTTCCCCTAATGCCAAAAGGATGCACTATAAGAAAGGTTTAAGCTCATTTATTTCACAAAACACAACAATATATATCAATGGCAAAAGACTGTTGCCATATCGTAGAACAGAACTAAAACAAAACAGAACAACTAAAAATTCAAATTACAAAAGGCCCTAGCACAAAATTACAATAGAAGTTCGAAGATCTTAATCGGGTTCGAAGTAGTAGATCGGGCTCTAACACGATACAGTTCTCACTGCGCCACACATGCATGAATATAAAAAGAAGAATGAATAATATCAGGCATGAATAAGGTGAATTACTCTTGAAAAAGAGGAACTAAAAAAATTATTTATGTTGATACATAAAAAGACAAGCCTTAACATTAGCTTATAATGTATTTATACTGCAGTTGTCAGGGGCCTCCTTTTTAAAGTAAAAAAAATGTTGATCAACATAAGCGAACACAATATCAAAAAAATAACACATACGTTATGGAATTAAACTGAAAATTAATAATACTATCTAGGAACAATATTTCTCGAGTAAATATTACATAAACTGTATGGAAGGCCTTTTTCATCATTTAAAGTCTTATGATACATTTAGGCACACTTCAAAAGTCCGAGAGACAACTTTTGCCCTTGTTTGATAGTCCTTAAACTTTTACAGACCATTATCAAAGCGGTAAAAAAAATTGAACCAATAATTGACTTTTATTCTTAGTTACGAAGAAGGTAAAAATAATATAAGTGATAAAAGGAAAAACTCTTATCTGATGCACCGTGCCGGCGAGTTCCGAATGAGTCGGAATTCCTCCTTGTGAGGTTTCCGAAATCTTGGAGGTTGTCCATTCATGTCCACCCTTATATTCTATGGCTTGGACACGTTTCTTTCGACCACTTGATAACATGGGCGAAATATCACGCATATCAATCACACACGTCCGCTCATTATTTTATGAATATATAATTAATCCAGACGGGGAACATTATACGAACGGGGCATTTACACACTCCTCATTTCGTGCAAAAACTGAGCAATGGCAATTCGAAGAGTCTCCACCGGAACGAAGTATGGGCACCACTTTTATCTTGTATATCATCCAGCAGCGCGTCTGAATATTTTTTTGAAGTGAAAGGGATCTCCACATCCTGGCCTTGCGTCACAGAAAAACGACCCCCTTTGATTGGATGAGACTGTTACTAAGGGCTAATTTTTGGAGGTTTCATCACTCGAACTGAAGGATAAAAAGCCACCCCTGGCTGTCAGGGTGCACGTAGGCCCTAAGCGGCAATCTTGGGCCAGGATACGAAAAGGAAACACATCTCGCATAGCATACAATATAACAATAATTAAATTACATATTAATACGAAACACTTGTTTTATGATTTTATACCGACGTTTTCACGAAAACTCTACGGCGCGGATCCGAACTGTGCCTTTCTTATATTTTTTTCGGGTCCCTCATAGGTGTCTCAGCAAACCTAATATTTGCGAAATTTTCCGATTCAAATTTGTAGTTAGATTTTTCGAAATTCACTGCGTGCGGATTTTTTGTATATTTCAAAAGTGTTACATACCGTATGGCCTAATCTTATAATTTAGAAGTTTTGATTTCCTTGAAATTCTTTAGGATCATTAGACCACATTTGTATGACGTACACTGTTGAAGGTGCGATTCGTATATTTTCCCAACCTTGGGGTGAGAACCTGAATATTCTCTTTTGGTGTGTGCTCTGCAGTAATGGGACTCTACTATGGGAAAGGATTTTATGTGTTCTCTTACTAAAACTGGTCACCTTTTGGGTACTATTTTACTATTTCCAGTCTTTCCTCTTTGGTCTTGGGTTGGTCTTTTGGTTTACACATTTTTTGTTGAATGTGCAGTGCACACAAACTTTTGCGATATAGATAATGCTTGTAAGTAGAAAAATTTGAATACCTGGATTTTCTCTTTCTTCACAAAATAAGTAAATACTTCAAGGAAAACTAACCTCTTAATTTTCATAGCCTGTGTCGCTGAATAAATCGAGCAAACTTTCCAGCTCTCACAACTTATTTCTCACGTTGCTATAATAAACAATTTAATTTTATTCTATTGCAAAACAGTGCACAAAACTGGAAAATGAAGACAAATCCCCGTTAGCGTCCAAACAATCAATCACAGCATGCTAGAGTAATGATACAGCTGATAAGTGGTCATAATACAGGCAGACAGAACCTTGTCAAACTGAAAAGTATAAATATCGTCTGCAGTGAAAGAACCTTGTCACATTAGTAGTTCGTTTATTTACCATTAGAATGCAAATGGAATCAGAGCGCCGTGTATAAAAGTATGAACTCATTTTTAACATGTCAGTTAGAACCTTATCAAACCAACGGAGTGAAATGTTTAAGTATGTCATGCATGATTCTACTTTCGTTTTAAAGTGATCAATGTTTTTATATGGTTTAACATATGCCTATATATATATTATTCCCGAAGAGTATGGAGCGCAGATGCTCTACGATGGATTAGTTTGCTTGTTTGTGTTGCTAAAAGGTAGAATTTTTTCATTTTAATTATTTTCTAGTTTTTAGTCTTTAAGTTATAATTCATTGTTATAAATATTGTGGAATCTTGTAATGAATTTTTCTCATATTCATTCTCAGGTTTCGCAATATAGATGAAAACTTTTTGATTAAAATAATTTGTCAATTTACAATTAAGTTTTGAAAATATAAAAATAGTGTGTAGTCATCGAGAGCACAGAAGTGCACAAAATTTCCAAACTGAAACATTTCAGGAAGTGAGGGAAAAATGAATCACAAAATTCTATCTTTACAAACAGAAACCAAATAAAACTAAAGTTTAGGGTGCAGCATTGCTTTGATCGTTTACTCTCGGTCGCCAAAAGAAAAACGATTTGGAAAGAGAAAATATTTGTTTTGGGTGCGCAATGAGCTTTCTGTTGGTCGCTTGCGCACGCGATACCTGCGGCATCTGAAAAGAACAGATTGTGCACGCGATGCCTGGGGCATCTGAACTGAATACCAGGCAATTTTTTAACTTAAAAAAACATTAGCGGCTTCTCTAGAAGCAAAGCGGAAACCTAGTAGCTTCGCTTCTTCATTGCATGTTAGAAATCTACATTTTTTAATTACACAAATGAAGCAGGAAAAATTGTGCACACCATGTCTGCAGCATCTGAAGTGGGTGGGGGTCTTAAAAGAACGGCTTCGCTAGCAGCAAACCAAAAATTCCCAATTCAGCTCTCACTTCAAAACGATCTTTGTCAAAAATTCAACAGGAGCGAAGAGCACGGGAGTCTAAACACATCCTTTCGGAAATTATCAGAAATGTCAAAATTCATACCGAAGGATTCCAACCGAAGTATTATTCGAATTCGACCAATTAAATCGAGGAGAGTAATGAGGAGACCAATTAAAACGAGGGGCAAGAAGCAGCGATGTGCAAGACACCAGTATAAACATTGCTGCGCACCCGAAAGGAACATTATCTACCTCTTGCCGAAAAACGGTAGGCGAGGAGAGAAGGGAACACGCACCGTAAACTTTAGTTTAACCGTAAAATGTTAATAAATATTCGTTACCCCTCCCCAACTTTCAAAACCAGATATTTTTATTGATTTTAATTTAATCATTCAATAATATGGTTTCAAGTAACAAATATTACGACAAACTGAAAAATATTTCAGGGCCGGTTTCTTTCAAGAGAGTATTTTACGATTAATTAAAATTAAAATTTCAAAGTAGCCTTAAACAAAATAAAAAAATTACAAAAAGTTTTTTAACGAAATGTAAATACTTTAAAACAGATTGATAAGACTGTTGACTACTGAGTGAATCAGTCAACAGCGAAAAAAAGAAAGACCAAACTGATCTACAAGAAAATTTGAAATCAAGGAAAAAAATTCCATGAAAATGCTCTAATATTCAAACGATACTTTATTTTAATTGCAACGAATTTGGGTACACGGCCCTTGCAAATCAAATGACAGGAAAATATTAAAATCTCCTGAAAAGATCTAAAAAATAATCTCGAGTCCTCAAAATGCCGTGGCATCCATAGGTACTTGTCTTCCTCGCTTAGTTGATAATCGGTTACGGTGACTTTTATAAGTCTCTCGTTGAAAAAAAAAATGGAACAGAAGTAAAATACCCGTGAATAACGTTTTATCTGTACTTAATGCGCCTGCAAATACCACTTCAGATATATCCCGATTTAAACCAGTCTGTTAAGTGTGATTTTATCATTACAATAAAAATATCTAGATCATATGGCTGCCTGCATAATAAGTTGCTTCCAAAATCAATGAGAAGCAGGATATTTCCAGCCCAACACTTAAACATCTTTCATAACCTTTCTTAACTCTTGATTTTTGCTAGCCAAAAAAAAAAATTAATTGAATGCATTATTACACGTAATGCATGGTGCAAACGATTTCGAATTAAGTAGAGATACTACAAATTAAAATGATTGAAATCAAACATTTAAACTCGTTTATAAAATTTCTACCACTATTTTAATCCAAAAAAGTTTTATTTAAACTTTTAAAATTTGAAACGTTCATCAATCTTTAAAAATATGCATCTTCTTCTTTTACAAATAGCTTGGATTTTATATCCGTGCTGGTGAAAACATATTAGTACTGTCATGGATACGGTTGAATTATCAGAACCCGAGACGAAGCTCACATTTCTAAGATTGGATTATTATAGTCCGATACAGGTTTATTACAAAAAGAGGGTTGCGTGACGTTGCGCTAAACCTTTATTTTTTAATATTTCACTTAAAATACACTTGGTAGTAGATAATATGTAATTGGTGTGATATACATATATGTTTAAACTTGTCATTTCATTCGTCTCTGTTGCGATTTTGAGGTGGCAGGTCGCGTATTTTGGATGAATGAATTGGCAAAACTTTATAAACACTTATTTATTCTACATTTAGCACGCGCATTCATAATGCTTCAGCTGATATATATATATTTACATGGCACAGATAAGATTTGATACATCGCCATATTGATAGCTCGATAAATAAAAATGTTAATGTTGCCAGTTCTAAATTGTTAATAAAAGAAAGATTAAAGGTAGTCTAGATGTTCAATTCAGTTCTTATAGGAAGAATATAATAATTCTCCCCTACTGAACAAGTTAAATGCCAAATAAAGAAAGTCAGATTTAAGACAGATCATAACCTTGCAGATATGCTGGTGGACGTCTAACGGGTCTATTCTGCACGGCACTTTTCCCGCACGTTAACAACGGGAAAAGTGACGTCTCCCAACCCAACCGGGGGTACCAGAATAGACCCCTAAATCTTGCAGATTTCCGGATAAGCGGCGAAAACCTCTGCCGTTGGTCGTAGTCTCGGTCTGCAGTTAGTCTGTTCCTTTGAGTAATAGGAGGGTTGGTAATAATCAGGATTGTAATCTTCACTCAAGGAAGGTTTCGAGTTTGAAATTGGCGCATTGGATATTCCTTTTGAATCGCAAATTTCTGCATTCGATTGATGTGCCGCCTAACTTCGCTTCCTTCATCTAACTTTACGACGTAATGCAGATGACCAAGTTTTTGAGTTACAACTCCAAATCTGGCGGAGTTCCAATTAGGTTAATTGTTGACGAAAAACTTTGTTCGTACTCTCTCCCCCCACTTTAATTATTCGAGTACGAGGATTGATCCTTTGTTCAGATGTCATTTCGCAGTGTGAAAACATTGCATCCAATTTGATGCGAATCTGGAGATTTAAATACATTTCTGCCGGTGACTTGCCATTTGCTAAAGGAGTAGCTCGATATCGAAAAAGAATTCTTTGAACTTTTTAAGTGTATAGGAAGATTTTCAGAAGACATTAACTTTAACTTATCTTTCAAAGTCTGAACATTACGCTCGGCAAATCCGTTTGTTTCCGGATGGCCCGGTGCGATAAATTTTTGCTTTATTCCATTCATACGGCAGAAATATTTGAATTCTTCATTAGTAAAAATCGAGGCATTATCAGAAACCATAACAAAAGGATATCCATGAGTTGCAAAAATTTCATTAAGTAATTTCATGGTAATTTCCGAATTAGGCGATCTTTGCAACACTTTAATTTAAACCCAACGGGATTTTGCATCTACAACAATTAGATAATGAAATCCTGAAAGGGTCCTGCATAATCGATATGAATTCGATCCCAATTGTTAATTGGTAAATCCCAGTGATGAAGGGGTGCCTTGGCAGGACTGTGTTTACCATGGAATTAGGGATATTTGCTTCAGAATTTTAATTTTTAAGTTAACACCACAATTTCAGGTTGAAGTTTGATGTGTTATAAATAAGCAGATATGATCAAACATTTATGTAAATAAAAACCTGAACTACATTAATCTTCCGGATTAGTCCCTTTTTACAAGCTGGTAGATAGTTCAAGTATTGGATTAATCATCCCAGTAAAAAAAATGTAAAAACAAATTTGAGAAATTGATATAAAAAAAAAATAACTTATCTGATTTTAGCTGACATCACTGCAGATTGCATCTTCTTTTCGGGTAAACTAAATAAATACACAGGTGGTAAAATTTTGGGGATGATTCACACTGGGCGAAATTTAAACATTCGACAGGCATCGTGTGGTCGGTGAGCGCTGAGCACGCAAATCCGTTCGATGGGAACTCCTGACAGAGTTTATAACGAAATTCTCCAACGGCAATACGATGATGCTAATGCCCATTGAATGATATATCGGGATGTTAGAGATAAATATATAGGTTCCATGAGGAACTATATGGCATGCTGCTGATATCTTGCATGGTGATCATTCGCATTTCAACACACAAGTTCTAGAGGGCAGGACAATCGTCAAACAGGAAAGCTCGCTTTTGGTTTTTATGGGCAAGCCGTACTAAACGGTCACCGCGCTGATATCGGGGAATTCCCGTTATTTCTCTGGAACTATCCCGCACTTTAGGCCTTCCATCGCATGCCTGGTCGCATATAACCGATCTTTACTTCAATTCGGTCCAGAGAAAATAACGGAGCTCGCTGATTGGTTAGCTCACTGACGTCACGCCTTCCCACCCAATTGCAAAACTTACAAGTCATACGCTCTCTAGAAGGAAGAATACTTATGAAATAAATGTATAATAAGAAAGAAGGAAAATCATAAGAGCAGCAATATTTATTTCATTAATTCCAATATTTGATTTATTCTCGAAATGTATTAGAAATATAAATGTACATGTCTTATTTTTGTTTATTAGAATTTCTTAAAAAAGGTTCAAGATTATGTAAATCTCAGAAATTAATATTGTTATGTTTTATGTTAAGTATTTTAAAAAGGGTACAACATAATGAATAAAAAAAGTGCACTTTTGAGACTAAAAAATGTCTCTTAATATGGAAACTAAAGAAAGTAATTAAAATTTATAAGCTCACGTGTTGCTTATTTCCTACAAGGCTTCGAGTTCGGCGAAATAAACATGACGTCATGAAGACGCTAAGGGAAGCAGCCAATCAGCGAGCTCGGTTATTTTCTCCGGCCCGAATTGAAGTAAAGGTCGGTTATATGCTGCCTGGTCCATTCAGATCGGTTTCGGATGACGCTCGTCTTCTTCCTCACATTATTCCTTTTTCCATCTCCTCCTTCTAATTTTTCTCTCCCTACTTTTAAAACTCCTATTTTCCGTTTTAAAACCCCTCTTGGCGAAGGCGTCACGCCAACCAAAAAAAATCTCTGATCTCGCCAAAATCATACAACCTTTAGAGAAAACCCGAAACCGACGATCTTAATTGGCTACAACCCCAAATAATCGCACCACCCATCTTTATTTCACCAATCTCTTGCAACTCCCAGGGTTCTCCCTAAATACATTTTACCCACGACATCCGATTTTTATTACAATCGAATAACGGATTAAATGTGCTGACAGATGTCAAATTAAATCGCAGAGTTCTCGATTCTCTACGCAAAACGCATCTAGAGTTCAGAGGTGAAAGAAATAAAGGTCCCTCCCTCTCAGCAAACAGCCATAATTTTAGATGAGGGGATTCCACAACTGCAAGTTTCTCATGGAATCAGCGTAGAAAGGGCAATAATTCTGTCGAACGGATTTTTCTATATGGGGAAACTCAAAACCTTTCCCCAGCCGCACAGGTGTCTGAGAAGTGTTAAAATCTAACAGGTGTCAAAAGTTCGAGAGTGAACTGTTTGCTAGTCTGCAAAAATGCTATAGTAAATAGGAAAATTTCTAGATCTTGCATTTTTGAACACCCAGGGACTACCATGCAGCTGTTTCTGAATGTAAACTTACCACCCACGGAGACAGGCTGTAAAAGGAAGAACCGAGAGTTTACTTCTTGGAAAAACAGGGTTCAAGGAACTTTTCCATTTGAAAAAAAAGAAGCATACAGTTGACTTTCTAAATGAAACTTACTTTTAACTGAATCTTTTACTTAATTAGATTCTTTAATATCTTCCTTAACAATAAATTTTTATTTATTTATTTATTATTTTTTTGAATAATAACATAATCGATTCGAAGGGATAAAAATAAGAAATGTAATAATTTATATAATATCACGGCTGTGTACCAGACTTTCATCATTGCTGTAATTAATTTTAAACAAAATAATCTTCCAGAATTCTATCACTTTTTAGAATTTCACAAATAAAATATTTTAATTAAGCTTTTGAGAATTTAATTAATTTCCATCCCTTTTTAGAATTTAACAAATAAAAATATTTTAATTAAACTTTTCATGATTTAAATCATGAAAAGTTTACAAAGTTACTAAACTTTACAACACATACTGAAAACATATGATATATTACACCTTTGTCTTTCATTTTCCTGTAATAATTTGAGCGCGTAGCGACAACACAAATAGACATATTTACAAGAGATGAAAGATTTTCTTAATATTTCACCAAAATAACAAGTAACACAAAACAACACAGGAAAAAATAGCATAGAATTAAAGAAATGGCAGTGGATGCTATCGGACCCCACAATCTTCCTGTCAGCGAAGTGACGTCAAAACTCGTTTCCTCTCCTCTTTTCGGCAAATCTAAAACTTCAAAGGTATGAACCAGCCCTTCTATTTCCCTGGTCCTGGGCCACCTCAGCCGAAGTCCCCGAGGGAACGACACAAGAGGAGCGTAAGTGGGTGATAAAACTGCAAACTTTACGCAAGCCTACAAGGGTCCAGCGGAGTGCGGTTTCTTTTGGCAGACATCCCCGTGTAAGCCGACAAAGACCTCCGGTTAGGCTTGACCACATCCAATCAACACCATGGAGGAAGGCACACGACTGCGGTTGGGTGATTTGTCCAGCCTGAGGACGAATCACCGAGATTCAATTCATCAACCTCTCCTCTCTGAAGGTAAGGTGTTTAAAAAGGGAGGGAAAAGAAAAGAGGATATGAATAAGCAAACAGGAGGAAAGCAATCTCCGTTGTGTTGATTTGAAGATCCGAAATCGGAACTGAGACGATGAACGGGCGTTTTGACCCCGTGTTAGCCGTAGCACCTCGGCTGGAAAGAGTCCCTGTGATGGACCGTTGCAAATTAGCGAGCGTTTGACAACCTCGATATTTTATACCGACCCTCGGTGTTCCCCATTACTCGCCCTGAGTTACCATAGGCTGCTGAACTCTCATAGTTCACCTAACTTTCACGATAGAGTTGAACCTCAGAGTATTCTCAGCGTTAGTAACTTCGACGTAGTCAAGTTACGTATTGTTCATTGACATTTATATCCGGGACTTGGTTTATATTTGTTCTTGTAATATGTATATACCAAATGTACATAAGTTTGTAATATAGAAAATTAATCAAGATTTTCATTAAATTTAAATTGCTGAAATTCTGTGACTTCTTTTAGTTTGTTGATCCTTGATCAAACCCCGGTCACACTGGGCCACGACACCGCAACGCTATTTCCCAGTAGAACAGAGAATAAATTATGAGCGATTGAGCGAGCTTTCAATAATTCACGCAAGCTTTTTAAATATAGTGCCAGTATAAAAATTAAAGCTATAGCAATTATTTTTGAATTCGTCAAACAATTGTTTCTAGGTCAAAGTCGATGAATTATTATTATTATACTAGCCGCCTTCGGCGACCAGTTTGTTAGCAGGGTATATGATTTCAATTGAATCTTGCATAGGTTTATATTCATAGTTCCAGTGGCGTAGCGAGGGTAAGTGGTGCCCGGGTCATAATCTAATTTTTTCGCGCCCCCCCCCCCCTCGTCTTATATAAACGGCGCCCGGGACATGGTATTTTTTCGCCCCCTCATGGCATTCGACTTTAATAAGTGACAAACACGCATTAACGTTTTGTCACAATGGTAAGGGGCGTAGCGAGGGTAAATGGCGCCCCGAAAATATTATGATGCGGTTTTTTTATATCCCAGTCGCCATCAGTGGTAAGCAAAAGGTCCCGGGTTCAAAGCTCGCTGTAAGTAGAGGTGTTCAAAAAATAACAAAGTGTCACCCAGAAGTTCAGCACTTAGGAATTAAGTGATTAATATTTTTTTTATGCTTCTAAAAAGTGTTTTTAAAATATTCAGTATATTGTTATATTATGCAATACTATATTATTCAATATTATATAATATTATACAGTATAGTATAATATTATTTAATATGGTAAAATATTTTACAGTATATTATATGGCATTATCCAATATTATGAGAAAAACATTGTACAATATTACTTTTGTGATATTAGACAATATTATGTGCTACTTGGGTGGCTTAAAAAGCGTCAATAATATGGTATTATTTTTATGTTCCCTCGTCATATTTTGCTTTCAAAATGGCATAAACGCAGTTATGCTTTGGTTCCACGGCGGCCCTAGGACTGGCGCCCGGGGCATCTATTCCTCCTTGCCCTCCGGCTCGCTACGCCACTGCATGGTTCTCTTAACAACGTAATTTTAAACTTCAGATTCTGGTAGATATTTAACCCATGTTCTATTAGTGATCTTGGGCATCTTCTGTTCATTGTCTACATAAATGTTCCCAATGGAGTCAAATAACTGACCATGTCATGTAACCTCTAATTCCATGTTGTCGGCACTATCTTCACTTTCTTAAAAAAATATATGTTAGTAGAATTATTAATTCTAAGAGAATTATTAAAATAATTTATGAAAAGAAATTAATTTGATAAAAAATTGTTTGGCCGTAAAAGAAATAATTAAAAAAATCGTTTGGTATCAATTTTTTTCTAAAGGCAAAGTGGCAACGCCATATTTGTTTTTAGCGAACTTTGCCTAGCAACGGAGAAGAAATGTTTTAACTAGTCAATGAATGTAATGTGTGTGATGTGCATAGTTATGTAAAATGTCTGTGTTTGTGAAAATCGTCAAATAAATATGTTATTTTTACTTTCTCGTATACGTATTACTTTCTCTCATTGCAATCGTCAAAAAATTCAAACTCGAGATTGTGACGAATCTCCACGTTTTAGACCTCCCCGAGTCCGAAAAACACAATTTTGGAATTATGTCTGTCTGTGAACACAATAACTATTATAGCTACAGGGATGAAATTTGGTATGTGATCTTGACACATAATTCGTAGGTTTCTATCAAATTTTGGACAAAATCCGTCTACGGGAAGTCTGTCTGTCTGCCCGCGTTCATGTGAACACTATAACTAAAAAACTTGAATAGCTAGATGGATAAAATTTGGTGCACGCTTTTAATCATCAGGAATGTAGGTCCGTATAAAATTTTGGGCCAAATCAGTCAAGGGGTTTTACTGTCTGTTGGTCCGTATAATAGCATAATTCTGAAGACGATATCTTCTAAAAGAAATTACTTAAATAAATGAAGTTTCGTATGTAGATTTGTCTCCAATTTTCGTTTAAATCGGTTAAAAAATGCGTAAAAATTGCATATTCGGTTCCCCCCCAACCATTCTGCGACGTAGAAAAAGGGGCGCGAACGCTGCAGCGAGCGTTTTCCCCACCGTAAGGAATACCGCAAGTTTTCTGGCGCGCGGTGTATCCCCCCCCCCCCCACACACACACCAATGTTAGTCGTATGTTAGAAAGTTTCGGGAGGCCACTCCCGCTGTTTGTAAAGAAGTCTCACCATTCTTCATGCAATACTGTAAATACAGTACTCTGTATAAGTAGTTTTAGGTTGCAAATTTTGACAAGCTTGAAATAACAAAACATTTCATTGCGGATCACCTTCAAGAGAATTGGTTTCTGTACATAGCGTATAAATAATGCAAAATTAGAATTGAAAAGTAATTTTATAAAAAGTAGTAAAAAAAAATGACATTTTTTAACACAATCTAAATTCTATTTAATTCAAGGATCGAACATTTTTAAATTATAAAGCAACATATTTTTTTAGAATTTTCAAACAATATAATATAAAGCTTGAAAAAGTAATTAGTTAGGAATGGTGTTAGTATAATGTTCCAAATTTTAAATGATACTTGATTTTAATTTAATTAATTTCAAGTGCACGATCTTTGTAAATTAAATTAAAGTACAAAATCAAATTATTACTTTGAAAGTACCACAAAAGAAATCTCAAGACCTCAGGGTCCCCTAAAGCTGCGGCGCAGTTGCCTACTTTGCCTATTTAATAATCCGGCCCTGCCTCTCTTCTTTTACATTCATACTTTGAACCACCTGGCACAAGTCCGGCAACCCTTGGAATTTCATTTTTCCTTTCCCATTATTGCTACGGCGACAACAGAGGTACCTCCATGGGGCCTATTCTGGTACCCCCGGTTCGATTGGGTTCCGCACGTTAACAACGGAACCCAACCCAACTCCCAACCCAACCGGGGGTACCAGAATAGACCCCCATATCATAGGTTTTATTGCCATGACCCAAAGTATTGTTCTCTTCTTGACTTGAATTTGTGTTACGGGATTTGAAGCAACAATGGCTATAATCCCCTACTTCCAATTAGATGCAGTGCTAATCGTTCCAGAAAAACCTGAGCAAGTAGTTCCATAGCAAAGGTTAAAACAGTCCTTGACAGTATTAAATCAATCCCAGTGGTAGTTAGTTAGTTGAAGAGAGTTTATACTGGCTTATGCTACACGAAAGAACGGGCTTTGCCAGTGATCCTTTAAATAAAATTTCTCAACTCAATAGAACGAGAGCATCACGAAACAAACAGCCTACGTTACAAGCTGCTTAACCGTTACTCAAACGGTTAAAAAACAAATAAAATTGCCATCAGGAGATGGACTAGAAAAATTGCCGATCCAATTCGGTCAAGAGAAAAAAAAATGGTACCCTCCTAGAAAGGCCTCCATATTCTTTTTCAATTCTAGTGGTATTTCAGAGGACGTCGAAATGGAGAATAAACAATGGATCCGAAACACTTGTTGCCCAATGGATGTAGCTAATCAATGTCGAAGTACTTCAGATTTTGAACAAAAATGAGAAGTTGATTCTTGTTGACGAGAACATGAGACAAAAGTACATCATAAGTGATGTTTGCAGAAACTATATTTAATTTTCTCCAGAGTGTAACTCTAACAGATGCATATTTTTGGCATCTTAGTAGAATGTGAGAGATGTCATTTATTTCGTTGTATACTCTGCACAAAGGATCGGGATGGAGGTTGAATCTAGAAAGGAGACCTGGGGTTGTAATAGTTTTGCTAATAATGCGAGCAATTAATCTATCTTGTACTCGGTTTGCAGTCCATTTAGAAATGGTTAGAATGTCCGGGATGTTTCCAATTAATAATAGATCTTGTTATGGTAGTTATGGTTAATTTTATGGTAGTTTTCTTTAGTTTTTTGGAATGATTGCTTTTTGAGGTAGGAAAGAATGTCTTCTGAGGCAATCCAATCTATATAAGGTGAAAAGTCTGATACTTGCTTTGCGATAGAGTCTGCCTTTTCGTTCCAAGAAACCCCAGAATGACCAGGAACCCACAGAAGTGCTATTTTTTTATTAAGATTTTTCCGGATATGGATTTTTGCAGCCAGGCTCTGTATGACTTTTGGGGAGTGGAAAGATATATTTTTCAGAGACGAAAGTGCCGAAAAACTGTCTGAGAGGATTAAAATATCTGTTTCCGGAATAACGAGTTCATCCAATGATTGGCATATTGCTAAGACTTCAGCAGTGAAAACAGAATTTATAGGGTGAATACGATAACAAAATTGCTGCAAACAAGAAAAACCTGCAATGGAGGTGTGACAGTGAGATTTAGAACCGTCGGTGGCGATGATAAAATGATTTGGGAAAAATCTTTGAATGCATTTAATGAAATCAGATGAGATTATTGTAGAAGGAAGTTCTTTGTTTTGAAAATAAAAGTCTTCAAGAAAAATTTCGCACACATTTGGGTTGGAGTGTGGAAAAATGGGAAGAGAAATTATATGGTCTGGAATGCAATTGAGGTTGCGAAAGGTGATTCTGAGAGACTCTGCATCTTTTTCGACCAGTTATGAGTTAATTCTATCAGGTGTATGGAATAATGCAGAAAAGGGTTGAATCGCGATTTGTTTAATAAAAAATTGTATTGCTAACCGCTTGATTTTTCCTGATAGAATTTCCTGCCCTGCTAGCTTTAGCAAGATAATATTAGGAGTCCAAATTGGAACTCCGAGGGCTATTCTAAGGGATGTAGTTTGCATGACATTACAGGATTTGAGGTGTGTTTCTGAAAATTTGTTAATGATTGGAGAGCTATAGAAAAAAAGGCTAAGGATACTGTTATTAGTAATTGTGATTAAATGTTTGGTTCTAGGACAATTTCTTTTATAACCAAGCATCTTAAGACCATTAATTTTTTAAAGCGCTTTATTTCGTAAACTTCTGAGAATATGTCCGTTTTGATTATATTTTGAAAACTGGATTCCAAGGTATTTGATAGATTCATTCCATGGAAGTGGAATACCAGCATAAGTTATACGCGGAAAGGAGGCGACCTGTTTGTTTGATAATTCAATTATTGCGCTTTTTTCCGGGCAGATAGTTAATTTCCAGTAACAGCACCATTTATAAATAAGTTCCAAAGTATTCTGAATTTTTGTTTGGATATAGGTTAAAGAGTGGTGGGAGCAATAAATAAAAATATCATCGGCAAAAATAGAACATTCAACATTATTATCTAGAGTTTCGAAAAAGTCATTCATAAAAATTACATAAAGAATGGGTGAAAGAACGGATCCTTGTGGTAAACCTTTAAAACTAGTTTTTGTATTTGAAAAAGAGTTTCGCCATTTAATCTGGAAAGACCGTTCCTGTAAGAAGTGGTGCATCCATTTAGTAACTTTACCAGAAATACCTAGCTGAAGGCATTTGAGAATGAGAGCATCAACATGCACAGAGTCGTAAGCACTTTTGATATCTAGGCTGACAGCAACAAAATTTTTTTTGTTTTTCCGGGCCTCGGAAATCGCTGAGTAAATTTTATAAATTGCCGTATGGTTATCTCTGAAAGGGAGGAATCCATGTTGGTTTGGGTTCAACTTTTTCTGACTAGTGAGGAAATGGGTTATACGATGCGATAAAATACGCTCGAAGATTTTACAGAAAACAGAAGTAAGGGCTATTGGTCTGTATGAAGTTAATTTAGTTTTATCTTTATTGGGTTTAGGAATTGGGATGGGAAGAACAGAAGAATCAAGTTGTTGTTGCAACATACCCAGTATTTTCAAAAGGGAAGCATCATCAAGATTTTTGAACCAGATTGATGTAATGTTATCTGCACCTGGAGTGGAGTTCTTTTTCTTGCTAATTGCTCTTTTGAGCTCCCAAAATTCTATATTTCTATTCAAAAAATTCATTTTCAGTGCTATAGTCCAAGGCAATAGATTGTACTTCATGAGAATAACTTGAGAAATGATTGGCGAATAAGTTGCTCTGCTTTATGGGGTTGGTTACATACCTATTGTTATGAAAAATGATCTCGTGATTTTTAACATTAGGATTTGTATGACTTGATAATTTGTTCAGTATTTTGAAAAACATACGAGGATTTCGAGAAATTTTACTGATGCTATCCCAGTAGTTTTCTTTGGCTTTTTTAAAATGAAATTTAAACTTACTTCTGTATTCCTTATATTTAATCCACTCTGTAATCGCAATACTTCTTCTAGCTTTATTCCAGGCAATTTTTTTCAGACGACTAAAATTATGACAAGCGGCATTCCACCAAGGTGGATAATCTTTATCAACCAGAATGTTGTTTGATGTATGGGCACTGATGGTTCGAGAAATTTGGTTTGTTATCAAATCAATACTAGGTTGGCTTGTTGTATTAAAAATTTCTATTGGTTTTTTAATGATTGGTTTCCAGTTAATAGTTTTAATAGTATGGGTTGTGTTCTGAAATTTTGACCAGGAAATTACAATGGGGATATGATCGCTTTCAAAAGTACAGTCAAAAACGTAACAATCAATTTCATTATAAATCGAAGCCGAACACAAAGTGAGGTCAATGATCGATGAAGTATGAGGATTAGAAATATGAGTTGGAGCAGAGGTATTAAGCAGGGGAAAATCGGAATCGTTTAGCCAATCAACAAAATTTTCACTGAATGATGACTGCGA
>BGPR01000343.1:252495-279358 GCA_013235015.1 Araneus ventricosus | reverse complement strand
TTTCGATATTATTCGGTAAAGCTTCAGCTTGAGATCCATTTTTCGATGGATCGTTAATTTTGAACTTTGAAAAGTGGGGGGTCAAGGCCCCTTTACTTTCGCAAGTGAGGGGGCAGTTGCCCCCCTTGCCCCCCCGACCAGCCGCCTATGCCCAATAGTATATTCCACTGGGACTATTTATCCCAATCGTACAGTCAAGTGGGACTATTCCAGTAAAGCATCTGTAAGACTCTCTTTCCTGCCATAAGATTAGGATGTCATGGAAACAATTTTAGAGCTTTGTAACAATATTCTTGTAGTAATTTGATCACTGATGAGATATAGTACATTGTCAGACTGTTACAGATACAACTGGGGCAATAAAGAATTTATTCAAATTTTTTTAAATCTGATATTAAAAAGGGGATAAATTATTACTTCATAAGAACAATAAGAAATATTTTACACTAAGTATGGCATAAATATAGTTTTACTTACTGTAAAACGTAAAAAAGTAGACCAACTGAAACTTGAGTAATGTGCGTACTCAAGAACACAAGTCTGCCATTTGGTATCTGAGAGTGTTTCCAAGTTTCTTTAAACATAATTTTATTCCCCAATTCCTTAAAAACACTGAAAACATAAAAACCCATGTAACAATGAGATTTATTTACCAACAGGGAATGAAGTCTGATCTCTGGGACGTATATGCTCATTAGAGCTGAAAGGATTAAGATGGTATAAAATTATTTTTATGTACTAATTATTTCAGAAGTTATTGGCGAAAAACCAAGTGAGAACACCAAAAGTTGGCTTAATTTTTGTTATTTAATTAAATATCTTAAGAATAATTAATTCTGGAAATTGAAAATAGCACAGTTAACATGTACATGCCACCAGAATGTCATATGAAAATTTCATGTCACTAATGCTCACCATTCAGGAGCAGTTCTTGTGACAGACTGATACATGTATTTTCTGCTTTGTATTATAGATCAGGGGTTCCCAACCTTTTTCCCTCGCATACCCCTTCATTAGTCTTTTTATTTTAGCGTACCCCCCTACGGTTACAACCCCTCCAACCATCCATCTATGCAAAGAAGTTTTTATCACTTATGAAAAGGGCTTAGATAAGCTTAAGCAACAAATGATTGGAATTAATAACATTTTAGGGACTCATTTTTGATTTTACATTTTTATTCCATTTTTACAACATTATTAATTCAACAGCAAAACAAATTAACCCTCTGAGCCATTTTGATGTACTAGCTTTAAAGTCTTAAAAATTTGCTTTTAAAGTAAATAATTGGATCTTTTTTGCGTTTAATGAAGTCTCCGAAATTTTGAAAATATTTTACTCATGGTAGTTTAATAAATTAAACATATAGGTATAAATATCTGCTTTTGAACTCAGTATGAGAAACGGAAAAATATATGCAAAATGCTTAGAGGGTTAAAACAGTACTGTAATAATTTCACATCAAGTTATAAGGGATACCTAAAAATTGCACTTCCTTTTTCTTTCTTTTTTTTCTTATTTTGAGGGTAGGCTTTAGGACTTGCACAACTTTCAATTTTACTTTTTACATGAACTTGGAGACACAAAATTCTGTAACATTTTAAGTCCATTATGTTTTTCTTGTGTCCACCATCACCGACTTGGAGTTCACGTATCCCCAAGGGTACACGCACTGCAGGTTAGGAACCTCTATTATAAATGGAATAAAAAAAGATGAGCATCTAATACCGAAGAAAGCAAAAGCAATTTTCTGTTATAATGTATTGGCCAGACACATATAAAAACATGATTTATTAGTAATAAAAATATAATTTACAAAGCAGGGCGGAAACAAAATGTGTGTGGCATTGCAAATATAGAACAGCAGCCAGAATTCGTTGGAGATTGTAATCTGTAAAAAAAAAAAAATATTAATCAAAATTTATTCAGCATAATTATCGCTATGAGTATAGTGGAAAATAATCAAACATATGTACCCTTTCAATTTTCACCATTCCACAGCAATTTTATCTTGATCAGAAATTGAGTAGAACGATAGCTGTCTGAGATTGTTGTCCATTTCTGTTTTCTGCGATTCATCCTAAATTAAGGGAAAGAAAACTGAATTTCCTCCTGCTTTAAATAAAAAGTATATCTTGATTGAAATCTGAAATTTTAATTTTAGCCAATAAATAACATTACAGTCACAACTTAATTAAATGTAGTTTAATCTGGAAAATATATAATAAAGATTTCAAAACAATCTAATCATTTGAAATAACTACTCTTTTTAAACAAAGTATGAAAAATGTCTAAATAAAAAACTAAATTCTGAAACTTTTCATATGTTAAAATAATAAAATACTTAACTTTATACTGTTAAAATAATATAATACTCAACAAAGAGTATTTTTATTTTCATTTCTAGCTAATTCAGACAATAGTGGCTAGGGTAAAATAAGAATTTTTGAAAATTATGCCGAGCTTTTTTTTTTCCCCCCCTTCTTTTCAATGGAAAATAGTCCATAATAGAGAGTTCGGATTTAAAATCAAGCATTTTCAGTTATTCATCAAAATAAACTGTTAGAATTTAACTTTTGTATAACCACAGAACACATTAAAATTCAAAATCAAATGAAGGTGGGGGGGGTTGTTTTGTTTTTCACTTAATTTACTGAAGATATATTTATTTAAACATACTTCTTTAAATATGCGTGTAAGAGTTACTTCTTGAGCTGCTACTTTAAATATCCTTTTGACAAGGGCTTTCAATTTACCAACAGTCATTTCAGCTGCAAAATAATAAGAATTCCAAATATATTAGCATATTATAGGAATAAACTAAATACAGTATAATATTTTATAGTTATACGATATATAACATACTGGGGGCTCTGCCCCCTGCTCGCTGAAGCTTGCCAACCCCCAGGAGGGTTGCTTTGCAAACCCTGCTCACTTCGCTCACCACAATGAAGACACTGTGTGTCCTAGCACAGTTATTGTAAAATCTTTATATATATTTGAATCAGCTTTATTTGCTTCTGATGCTTTAACTTAAATCAGCAAAGAATAAAATTTGTTAATCTCGAAAAATATATTTTTCTTCAAATAAAACTTACAAAGAAAATTATGAAAGTGCATAAATAAACAAATAAATAAGAGTTACAAAATTAAAACAAATACAATTAATCTAAAAATTAATTCTGAAAACAATTTATATTTAATATTATTTATTAAGACATAGTAGTGTGACGTCATAGTTGATTTCCTTTTCCTTAAGCAAGACGTAATAAAATTTTTTGGCCCTGAAAAGGGCCAGGAAAACAAATACAACAGGCAAATGAATCTAACTAAGAAATTATAAAAGTGTAAGAAGAATGAAAAAATACATTATTTTAAGATGAACAACATGCTTGCAGTTATGAAAATAATCAATGCCATATCACAACATTTTAGCTAAAAAATGGACATATTAGGGAGGAAAGTGGCTTAAAATATGTTCACATTGGCTATTAAAAATTAAAACATGTAATAATTATTTTGTTTTAGCTTTTTAAAACTGATAAGATAGTATTTTTAAAAATTTTCAAAAATTGTTGCTTTTCAACCAAAATTTTAAACATGCACTCTTTTTAATGAAATGTTGCTGAAAAAAGCCTCCCCACTTGTGTACATACTTAATCTAATTATTATTTAGTCAGAAGAGATATACATTTTTTCTATGAATAGTCATTTATATTTTAAACAACAGAAAAATTGATTTGTCGACAGATGATTTAACAACCTTTTAGCTAAAAAAGGACATATTATGGAGAAAAGGGGCTTAAAATGTGTTCATATTAACTATTCAACATTAAAACCAATAATAATTATTTACTTTTAGCTTTTTAAAATGGATAAGATAGCTTTTTTTTGTTTTGTTTTTTCAAAATTTACAAAATTGTTGCTTTTTATAACCAAAATTTTAAACATGCACTCTTTTTATTGACATGTTGCTGAAAAAAGCTTACCCATACATATTTAATTCAATAACTATTTAGTCAGAAAAGATATAACTTTTTTCTCTGATTAGCCATTTATATTTTAAACCACAGAAAATTTGAATTTTGACAGACTATATAACCGAGTTAACAACCTTTTAGCTAAAAAAGGAATATCCTGAAGAAAAGTGGCTAAAAATATGCTCATATTAACTATCAAAAATCATAATAATTATTCATATATTAAGACTCACTCCAGTTACAATTTAGTCAAGAAAAGTACAACATTTTTCTCTAGGTAGTGTTTTTTTTTTTAAACTCAGAAAATGTGATTAATCGAGAGATGAAATAGCCCATTTCTCAACCTTTTCACTAAAAATGACATAGTAAGGAGACATTAATTTATTTGCTTAATCGAAACTGCAAGACTTATTATTATTTTTTTTCAAAAAATCTAAAAAAAAACCGTTAACTCGGACTTTCCGCAGATGTAAACAAACGAAATTTGCGAGGTGTTGCCAAAAGACGATTAACAAATTCGGCCTCATTTTGCATCCACATAAGCGTTTTATATATATAGATGGTATAATATTTTAAATGAATATATATTTTAATGCTTTCAAAAAATAATTTTTTTATTAAAGATACATAAAATGATAGTTTTTTACAAACATAAATAATTTTTAACAATTATAAACTACATTTCAAATTATTTTTAATTTTCAAATTTCCATTCTTTATTCTATGTCTGAAAAAATAATCTATACTTATAAAAGGCAATGTTTGTGTGTGCGTGAGCGATGTCCAGACATATCTTTTGTACTTACAGCCATGAAATTTGGCACACAGGTAGTAGCAATGGTAACTCAATGCACCTCGAAGTTGGAATTTTAAAATTTAATCTACAAAGTTTTTTATTTAATGTTTTATGTCGTTTTCGGCACGTTTACGGCTGTAGTATCTTTTCTAATGATAACTGAAAAACAATCAAACCATCAACAAACAACACCATCGAATAGAACAAACAATTTTCTTTCTAATGAAATTTATTTGGAGATTCAAACGTAATTTACTGAATTGTGAGAAATTTTTAAATAATAGTCGGTTTTCCCATCGAAATTTTATTTTTGTTTTTAAATTTGCTGTATCCAATTTTCTAATAACACTATTATTTTCAACTTATAACTGGAATGGTTCTGTCGGATTTAGAACAAGAATGGTTAAAATATCTTTCCCCGTTTTTTCTTTAACTAATTTTTTCCTGGCGAGTTGAAAGATATTTTTCTTTAGCAAGCTTCCTCCCACGACACTTCTCCGGAACTTTGCTGGCAATTTCATTGGCTGACGAGGCAGGGTGCAGGTGACGTCATAACCTTCAATTGAATGACTTCGATTATTATTTCTGGATTCAATTTTATATCTTGCTTGCTGTATAATAATGATTTTCATGCTGCAATTTTTTAATATTGTTTTGGATTAACGTACTCTGTACTGTTTTTCTACAGCACAGAGTACGTTATGGCGAAAAAAATAAGTGGGAAAATCACTAATGTGTATCTTTTGTTTTCAAAACTTTTTCATGTCATTGTGGGCGTTTTTTTTTTTTTTTTTCTTTTTTTTTCATTTTGTTGAAGTCCTGATTCCACGGGCAACGCCGTATGTGTACTGCTAGTATTTTCATATAGAATTTTAAGAACTAGCCTTTGATTAATAAACTTCAATGACTTAACACAAAAATATACTTAAATTACATCATTCAAGCTTCCTAAGATTCGAAATTAATGGGATATGAACAAGGTCAAATACATACTGTTCAAGAACGCCCATAACACTGAAAAAATTTAGACTCAGTTTCTCTGAATATTACGAAAATCAATTTCCACTGCTTGAGTAACACCTAGGGGCATGGCAGTCTGATCGTAGAGGCCCTGTTTGAGGACTAGAGGATCATGCGTTTGAAACCCAATTCCACAAGAGATCCACTGTGAATGCATGCAAAATCATTCTGGGGGGGGGGGTCAAATGTCCTCATGGTGACGTAACAAAGTATGAATAGGGGAGTGCCATCTTTGTCATCTCACTAATCTTCAAAATAACAAGGTCAATAGATGTCCCGTTCCTATGTTAAAAGGATACTCAATAAACTTATGATCAAAGAATGGAACAACTATTGGAGGCAATACAACTCTACCTCCGGAGCCAGAGTCAGGGAATATCTCGAACACGTAAGCCCGAAGTTTTTAATTCACAACAAGTTTTTAATCTTTTTTTTTAAGTGGGCACGGACCATTTCCTTTTTATTTATGTCGCTTTAAAATTCTAGACTCCCCTTTGTGCGTCTGTGGGCAGGTGGGCAATGCAGATCACTATACCTTTAGCTGCTCGCTCACCGAAAAATTTCATTTAGTTAAACCTGCAGACGCCCACAAAAGGGCCTGGTTCCAAAATCTCATCAATAATTCCCAGGCCCTTAATAAACTTAAAGAAGCCTTCAGGATCAGTCGGGACGTGTGCGATTCGTTGACCCAAGCTGTGTGATTTTCCCTTTTTGTGTTTTTTGGATCTTTTAAACCTGTGTTGATTTTTAAACCTTTTTCCTTTTATTTGGTGTTTGTCCGTTTTGTAATGGCTTTTTGTTATCTTGCGACTCTTGTTGTATTTGTATGCACATTTGGTTTACCACTGTGGGTTTTTCCCTTATTGGGAGTGTTTCTGGGAGGAGTGGGTGAAGTACGTCGGGAGTGTATACTCCTGGTAGGGTCACCCAAGGCATGAAGGCCACTCCACTATTCTCAGTTACACTTAACTCCGCAGTGGTCTTGACCCTTCAGATATTCGTTGTGGGGTCACTTTGTTTGTTAATCATATATTTTGACTTTTTTAGATCCTTTGTACATTTTTAACATTTGATATTTTTAACTCTATTTTAATTACTTGACTTAAGTGGACTTTCAGTTGCTTTAAGACCTGTTTTATTGCATTTTAACTGTGTCGGTCACTTGGTGGTATTTTATGATGTCTTATACTTTTTATACTTTGTTTCATTTTTGGGCATTATTTTGTATGCACTCTTTGTTCCTCATCTCTTTATACTGTGTGGTATTCTGTATTGTTGTTGAATATTTTATTGCAATATTTTACTGTTTTTAATGGTTTTTATATATTGTCTACTGCTCTCTATCCCACGCTTATTCTGCAAACCTTTTAAACTTGTCTGTTTTTGTTAGATTTTGTGATCTTATTTTTAACTCATAAAATATTTTAATAGAGACCTATTTAAATCTTTTTGGCCCTAGTCGGTTTATGTGTTGTTGTTTTTTAACTTTTACGAGGTTAGTTTCGTTCCTCCGTTCTCTCCAGGGGTTGGTTGTAGGTAATTGGGGTGTGTTGGGATCTCCTTCGAGCCTGTATTTGGGATTGTTTCTCTTAATTGACTTTTTAATTTTTTAACTGTTTTATCTGTTCTCTTTTTAACGAATCGGATGTCGTCGATCTCACTCTGATGTTTCCCGGTTTGGGTTTAGATCTTTTTAAATGACCTATTTGGAATTCTCTTTTAACTTTTTATATGACTTGGTGTGTGTGTCTTGTCTGTCTTTTATGTGTGTTTTACATTTCCTTTTTATATATGGTAATTGATGTTTTATGATAATTTTAATTATTAATTGCTTGTATTGCAAGATTTTTATGCTGATCTGTTGTAACATTTTAATTGTATATTTTCATGGCGACCGATGAGTTGGTCGCTTGAGACCTCATCGCTTGTATCTTTTTATCAATTGTGTTACGATGTTATGTGTTGTGTCCAGCACCTTTTGTATTTAATTTCTGCTCCTGTTTGAGCATAGTATATATTGGTGTTTCATTTTTGTAACTACGTTTACTCAGCTTGTGTGTCTGGCGCCCTTTTTATTCTTTATGTGTCCAGCACCCTTTTTATATTTTACTGCCACTATGGGCAATGTTTGTAAACTTTTCTCTTTGACTCAATAAATGCTGGTGCAGGGGCTGGGTCCTGTCTCGTTGGCCGATGCGCCTTGGGGGTTTCTTTGCTTCCCCGGTGGCCTTTTTTGCCTTACACCCTTTTTGGGTAGGCTGGGCCATCGCGGGTATTTAAAAAAAAAAAAAAAAAGGTCAATAGATGTAATGTAACTTTAAAATGGGATGATAACCTGATGAAATTAAATGGCTATTTTATTAAGTATTATACTAAGATTTAGTGTTGAAATTACAACAACAACTCGATAAAAGATAAAAACTAGAATGGGTTTTGGGTAGACTGCTATTTTGTAGTTGCGAAATAAGATCTATATGATAGGTAGCACTTCCAATAATTCAGAGATTCCTCCTTACCTCAGATGCTGTATAACCACAGTTTAATTTCTGAGCTAATAAAGGAAAATGGCTCTGAAAAACACTCTCTTACTGGAACTACACAGCAATTTATATTCACCTTTTTCAGAAGACATCCTCAATAGATTTATTTTCTTGTTATTTATTGTATTTATAAAAATAAAACATTCTTAAAGTTTTTTAAATTTTTAAAATGAATTAATGATTTTTAAAAACAAAAAGATGTCACATACTTTTAACACACAACAATTTAATAAGATATTTTAAAAAGAAAAATGAAACCATTTCAATATAAAAAGTGAAACTTAATTAACATGAAATTTTAAAGTATACCTGGTAATTTTTTAGTTAATATAGGTTTTTCAGGCATTTTTGGACTGAAAATTTTAACACCTTTTTCACATTAAGGAAATGACACAAAGTAAGTGGCTCATAATCTGTGAAACAGGTAATGCGAATGCACTCTAATATCTATAAAAATAACAACTTTTAGAAACTAAATGAAAACAAAATATGGAAATTCATTCTTTAAAAAATAAATTAAATCTACATATCAATGAATTGCTTATTTCTACGAAGATCCATAAGTTGCAAAAGTTTCCAATTTGTATGACGTGATATTAATAACAAAGGCAAATTTTAAAAACATATGATTCCCAAATGTTAATCAACACTTTATAATCTATTTTGCATTAAAATATAAAACCCAATATTTTAATTTTGATTTTATAAAAAAAGCTCTATTGGTTAATGTATTTATTTCTTTTGCCATATTTTACCAATAGTAGTCTAAATAAATAAAAATACCATATAAAGGATACAAATCAAATTGTCTTTTATCAAAGTACTTTGCTCTTTGACTTCATTTTCATCAGCAGCTCCATGTTCTGAAAATAAGTGATAATATGGGTTTTAAAGATATATTTGCCGAATTATTGTAATTTGATTTCATTTTTAAAAACTAATTTACTGAAAAAAATAATAAATAAGACAATTCTTTTATTAATATATATAATTTTCGGAACAGTGATGCTGTAATCAGAGACACAACTACAAGTTCATAAGACTGGCAAAGCGTCGGAGGCCCATGGTCTCGGGAGCCCCTGACCAGAGTTGTTACAATTACACAGGCACAGAAACCCTGCTACTGCCCTACCCTACTATACCTGAAAAATTAAGGGAGAGACATAAGTTGAATTTTAATAGGGCTTCACCTTAAACATTTTCTGGGGTCTAAAAATCACTCCATTGGTTTGACAAGGTTCTAACTGACATTTTCGTCGAAATTGAGATTATGAGTTTATACTATTATACTAAGTTAGATCTATAAAATGAACTGACTCTAGTTGAATTCTAGTGGTAAATAAACGAACTACTAGTGTGCCATGGTTCTATCACTGCAGACGATACTAATACTTTTCAGTTTGACAAAGTTTTAAATGCGTTTTTTCTGTGAGAAGGTTCTATCTGCTTTTATTTTGACAACTAATCAGCTGTATCATTAGTCTAGCAGTCTATGATTGTTTAATTGAGCACTAACAAGGATTTGCATTCATTATAAAAGTTTTGTGCACTGTTTTAAATAGAACCAAGTTAAATTCATTGACATAGCAACATGTAAACAACAAATAAATTAGGCGATCTAGAAAGTTTGTCTGATTTATTCAGCAACACAGGCAATGAAATTGATTTCGACCATTCCACATCAAGTGAGAGCAGCAATGACAGTTTCATTCAGAGTTTGAGGTAAGACTCTTTATTGTGATATTTAATTATTTTGTAATACGGTAGTTTTAAGGAGAATAATATTTATGCATATTATATTGCATAAACTATAATATAAAGCTACACTGTTAGCGTACTATTTCTAACCATGCCCTTTATTACCAGCTAAACTCTTTTTTTCTTTTTTGGTAACTGGAGGAAGAATAAAAGGTGTTTAACGCCTAAAGAAGTGACATCACTGAAGCCAAATCAAACTAATATAAATTACTAGGGGTCTCTGCCCCCTGCTCACTAAAGCTCCCCAACCCCCAGGAGGATTGCATTGCAATCCTCCGGGGTTTGATACGCAAACCCTGCTCGCTTCGCTCGCTACAATGAAGACACTGCGTGGCCTAGTACAGTTGTTGTAAAATCCGCTCGCCAGCCTCAAAGAATCATGTTGTGATTCTTTCGGAATCACTTTGTGATTGATCCCAGCTCATTTCACTCGCTCGCCATTCAGTTATGAGTTTCTGCTAGTATTAGGAAATTATAAGTACATTAATTACTAAAAGTAAATTTAAATTATTTGAAATTGCATGAACTCCTAAAATTAATTTTTCATCAGTTTCTACAATTAAAATCTTCTGGTAGTACAGATATATATATATATGTAAATGTTAGAAAGAAATTTGAATGTTAATATTTATAATTCAAAGATGATTAAAAATCCAAATTATTTTCATCGATCAGAAATCAATCATTTAAAACTTTTTGGCATACACTTTGACTATTTCTTCAACAGTTTATTTCAACATAACTTCACTCCAACAAAATTTTAAGTTTAAAACTGATAAGATAGCCTTTTTCCAAATCTTACCAGATTGAATTAAATCTCTTAAACAGATTGAAATAATAAAAAAAAACGTTATCAATAAGATCAACCTGTTTGTGCCACTACCAGTTCTACCACTCACCCAGGTGGGGCGACGTATCTTTTGTTGGACATTTCAAGGGGGTGACAGGGAAAGGTTTTCTTCTAATGGTGAAGAATTTCTGCTGCTACCATATTCTCAGAACCTACCCTGAATGCCTTTTTCGAAAAGAAAGGAACATAAGTGAAAAAAATCACATGAAAGTTGTTTCATCCCCAATTAAAAAAATACCCTCAAATTCTGGTAATTTCAAAATAACTTCAAAATTTAATCTGCTGATTTTAAATGTTTTTATTTTAACCAAAATATGTGATGTCACACTTCTTGTTACTCCCTCCCCCCTTGTCACAACTGTCACAATTTCATGAACCCCCTCCCCCCTCCAAGCGTGACATCATTTCTGGACATCCCCTTAAGAGAAAAAATGAATAAAAGAGAAACCAAATAAAAAATAAACTTTCATAAAGGTAAAGTTACTCTGACCACTATAATTTTAATTTATAATTTAAGTTTATTTTTATTTGTTAAATATTTTACCATAATATGGTGTTAGTTTTTAATATTCTTTTCATCGCAAAAGGGGAACATTTTTTGACTTAAGAATAGCAATAACAAAAGAAAAAAATAGAAAGTTAAAATGGATCAGTTGAATCAGTTTTATTTCAATAACTTGGAAATTTACCAAAACACATACTCCTCAGTAACAAAAAAGAAAATTAAAAATACAACATTTCAAAGAATAAAATTGGCTCTGGTTATACACAGTTCTTGTATGCAATACTTGCATAAGTGGAATATTTGATCATGTATTAAACCAGTGTTTCCCAATGTGAGGCCCAGACCCCACAAGGGGTAATGCAGTATCTAGAAGAACTTGCATAAATGCAAAATGGTGAGTCAGCTGAAATTTTATTTAATATTAAAGGAGCGATGGCAAGGCTTTGTGAGGAAATAGAAATCAAATATCCAAATTCAACCTAATATGCAAGAAAACTATTTTTACCGTTTCCACCTTCATATTTAACTGAATGTAGATTTAGTGTCATATATGACTTGCTGCTTTAAAAAAGAAATTGGTTGGATATCATACAATGGGGAGACTGAAGCTAACTAAATTGGAACCTAATGTAAAATCTCTTTGCAGCAAGCATCAAGTGCAAGAATATCATTAAATTTAAATAATAAGAAATCACTAATAATCAAAATAATATAGAAAAATCTTTCATAAAAATTATTTTGCACATGAATTTCAGCTCTCTCCTGTGTTTTGCAACAATTTCCTAGTGATTTCTTCCTAAAATCTATCATTTAAGTTTCTTCAATAAACAATTCAATTTTTGAATATTAAAAATTATCTATATGTTACATGGGGGGCAAATGAATTTAAGAAAGTTTAATTTAAATATCCAGTCTGTAACCACAGACTAAGGAATAGTCGTTGTACTATCAAAAATATAATTTTATTTGGCTATATACAAAGAAGTCATTGCGTTGTTCTGAAAATTTTAAGAACTGAACTTTCAAGCTTGAAAAATAAACAATCACAATTATTCACATTAAGTGCAGTCTGTGCCTCGAGAACAAATACATAAAAAAAAAAAACTGGTAAAGCCATAATCAGTTGAATATTTTAAATATAAGACTGGAGACTGAAAATAATTCGTTACAGTCTTAATACCTCCCTGCTGGTAGGGCATGGAGCAAAAAAGACTGGGAAACACTATATTAAACTCATTCATATGAAATGAGAAAATTCTTGAGAGCTATATAAAACAATGATTATAGCAATACAGACAAAGATTATTAAATAATTTCAAGAAATTTAATTATTATGAACTTGTAAAGAACTAAATAAATGTGTTTTATCATAGCATTATGCACCCCTGCAAACACTTCTCCATGCTTTTGTCTAATGCATAAAACCCTTTCAAAACTTAATATGTTGCAAATACATCCATATTGCCGAGAGGTATTGATGATTCTCCTGGATCATTATCATTTTCACCTCTTTTAGTTATGCCGATTATAAAGATGAAGTTCACTTGTATACCAAAGTCACAAATTCCAAAAATTCTTTCCAATGCATCTCTAATCACTCGAAGTTCTCTCAAAAATAACTAATTTTAAATCTCTCTCTCCGAATTATATAATAGAACCTTAATTAACCAGGTCTCTATCAACTGAAGTCTCTGTAAAACAAACTGGTGCCAGAAAGTCTGTGTTTTCATTTTTAATAAAGTCAACGAATTTTTCAGAGATGGGTTTCAAAGTTGGAACCGATTTTCACTGATTTCTAGAATGCAACAGTTCATAAAAGGTTGCTATCAAGAGGTAATTTTTTTTTATAACTCAAGAAGTTATTTAGAGGAACAATAATAAAATCACAATTCCATTTTCAAGCACTTCAATGGTGACTTAAGCATAATACATGCATTTTCATTAAAAAATGGCACTGTAAATTTGTCGGAAAGTTTTGCATTGTTGAGCGGGGCGGGGGGAGATTCTTTTAAGAACACCCATAAACAATTATTGGGAAAGTGCAAAGGAAACAGCAAAAATCAATAACATTCACAAACCCTTTTACCAAAACTAATTAATGTTTTAAAAAATGCATGTAAGAAGTTTGATAACCAATAAAAGAGTTTGCTAAAATGTTAATATGTGATAGTACTTGCAAATTTATTTTTACAATTTCAAATAAATAATTAAGGAAAACCTTGTCAAATGAATTCAAAAATTTTGTTCTTCAGACACTTTTTTTTGTCATGTTAATAATTCCTATTCTTACTACAGTGGCCAAGGGGTTATTGGTAATGTTTTTTAATGAGGAAAATTCTACATATAGTCTATAACAATCCCTTTATTTCTAAAAAGTTTCATTTATACAATCGGGCTGTTCTTATATTTTTACCCACATACAGGCAGTCAATCTTTTCTGGAGAAGGGAAGGAGCTATACATCACAGTACAAAGATGTTAGCATGCCTCAGAAAATAATTCTACTGGGTAATTGATTATTATTATCAAGCAGATGCTTCTGAAAGGTTATATTTATGTACTAATTCAAATATATTTCATATTAATAACTAAAAGGTTATTCTTTCATTAGTTTGAAAATTCTACAGAATATTCAGCTTACTTTGAAGAAGTATGATATAAGTAGGATGTTCTGCCATGAAAGCTTCTGAAAGCTTGTTCTGGGTTGAATTCCCACAACTTGTTGCCCATTGATTTCGATATCTTTTCAAGTAATCCAGTTCAGCACCTCGTCTTTCTGACCTCTCAATCTAAAAACAAAATACCTTCATTATGGAAAATAAACTATTTTAACAACTATTACTAATAATAAATAGACTTATTATATTTTCTAAATTCTGCTTTATTCTTGCATTTCATACTTTCTATATTATCTTTATTGTCTTTAAATTGCTTTATATTTTCTTGATGCTGTTGGAAACTCTAAGTGCCGGTGGTTCTAAAAGCCTCTGCCATATCGCTCTGATTTGTTTTGTCTCAGCAGGGTTTTGCTTGATTGTTTGTAAATTGCACGAATATCCACTGTAGATTGGTTGGGTTTCTTCATCACAGATAACTACTACTACTATTTTAATATATAATATAAAAAAGATTTCCACTTTGCAGATCAACTATCCAGTTCTTTCATCTCTACTAATTTAATAAGATACAAGGATCTCGACCCATTCACCTGCCAATACTCCTGCTAAATAGGACCAGAGCGAAGCATATCTAGAGCTTGCACCAAAATCAAAGTGAATATCTGCAGGTTTGTATGCTTCTCAGGTGGCTGTCAAGAGTCACCCTCAGCAAAGTGCTCTTTCAAGTATGATTAATATACAATAGGGGTATGAATAACTACAATCATTATTGGGACTGTGAAGCAAAATTAATTAAAACCATAAATTAATCAAAAATTTCTCACATTTTTAGTAACTAATAAAACTCTTCATTACCTCAATTATTTCAGAAGTTTTATTGACTCCTGTAAATTTTCGTCAGGAAATTAGGAGCTCTGGTTTATATATTCAAGGCTTTAACCCCTTAACATACAATGACATCTCCAACTCGCGCATCAAATTACAGAATTTTTGTTATTTAAGTTAACATAACAATTAGTTTTAAACACAAAAATGTCCTGGACATGCTTAAATGTCTCAAGTATCCTTTATTATCTTAAATAGATTGAAATAATAAAAAATATCCCAAATGGGTGGTGGCATCTAATTAGGAGGTTAAATAAAATCGTATGTCAAGGGGTTAATAGTTTTCTAGATGATACAGCAATGGGTAAGATTTACCCTTTGCATTTGGAAAAGTAATTCAATGCACCACCCCCCCCCCCCCCCGCCGGGGCGGCCCCCCCGGGGCATCGCACATGGTCTCAACAGAATGCAAAAATATTTGCTGAATAAAAAGGCACATTTTATTGCTTCAAAAAGCTAAAAAATATAACTGTATAAGTTGATTCTTTACAAAAAAATCATTTGCGTAGGTATTTTTCTCAAACTAGTGAAATCAAGAAAAGTCAAAATGATATACCATTTATAATGGTGCCTTAGAGGAGACATACAAGTATAAAGGGTTAAGTTTCCTTAAAGATTAATAAAAATTCAACTCTTTATAGTTATTTTTTCTGATTCTATTGAAAAAAAATACATTCTTAAATTTATGTACACTGTTTAAAGCCCATCAAAGTAACATTTTTATTCATTTACTAGATGCCAATCAAGTAATATTTTTAAAGATAGATCTATTTTGCTAAATTTGCAATTTAAAATAAATCTTCAATGAAAAGTAAAACCTTGGATTTCAAATCAGGATGCAACTCTCATACCAGACTGATTTTATAACTGCATTGTTGTGAAATAATTTTACAGCAATTTAGAATGAATTAAACTTTTTCGTATTTTTTCAGAACATTCATTAATGAAAGTTTACGATGTTATAACATACAATAAAGAAATCCAATAATACTTTTATCCAAAAACTTGTCCAGAAAAATTATAGTTTCTAGAATACTTATTTATAAAAATGTGTTCTCACTTTCAGAAACTCGAAATTAATTGCAATATTCTACAATTTAAAGCAGCATTAATTCAGATATTTACTATATAAACATATATAAAACTTCAAATCAGCAGTAATACACAAGAAATTCCATTATCTTAGGAAATGATTGATAATTACAGCATGAACGTTAAGTTACCTGTGTTCGATTTAGTGTTTCTAATCCTTGGATTTTTGCAATAATCAACTGCCTTGCTGTCTCTGGATTTACTGACAGAACAATAGGATTATTGTTGGCCATTAGGTTTCTTAAATTTCTCAGCTTACTTAGCTCACTAATATCTTGCCACTAAAAAGAACATACGAGTCACAAGAGAAGCATCTACAAAAAGTATAACAAAATGTTAAAATATATATTAACACTTATTGAATGCCTTTTGTGATCAGCTTGTGCACATAAAAATTGCAATTGACTTTAAAGTTATTTTCCATGACCATCAAAATGAGATTTAAAAAATATTACAACAAAGTAAGATTCAAAAGTTTGTATCTGACTGAATTGATACTGATTTTCTGGAGCTAAAGCCCATACACAAAATTCAATATACAACATTAAATACAAAAAATATCATTTTTCTAAGTCAGAGATTCCCAGCCTGGGGGTACGCGAAGTACCGTTTGCGGGTACACGAAATCAAAATTGTTAATGGTGGAAGCAAGAAAACATAAGGGATTATAAAAGTTAAAGAAGTTTGTTTCTCCAGGTTAATACTTGCTATTTAATAACTATATCACTTGAATAGTTGACTATTACAAAGTATAATTTTTAGCTATCCTTATATAAGTTACAACGAAATAATTACAATGATGGTTTTATTTGCTTTGGCTTTGAACTAATACTATTGTAAAAATGGAATAAAATGTAAAATCAAAAATAAGTTTTGCAAATATTATTAATTCGAGTCATTTCACTTTTAAGCTAGCTTAAGTTTACCTTAAAATTATTGATAAAAACTTCTTTGCATAGACTGATGGCTGAGAAGGGGATTGGATATGATAGTAGGGGGTACGCAAAAACAAAAAGAATAGTCAAGGGGTACACAACATAAAAAAGATTGGGAACCCCTGTTCTAAGTAATAAATAAATGAGCAAATGAGACTCACAATGAAATCGCACATCAGACAATTTCATAAACTCATGATAAAATTTGGCAAATCTTGAAAACTATTAAATCTAATTTTTTTTACAAAAAACAATTATTGAAACACTAAATGTGAATTCAATCAAACATAACAGAAGTAAATGTTTAGATATTATACAGTTTGCAGCTTTCTGTTTGGGTATTGTAATATGAAAACAAATGTTTATGTCCTTTAAGAAAATTAAATATTTACGAAACACATGCTTTCAAATCTGATCTTATTTCATAGAAACATAATGTATGAAAAAGAGTGACTAATCTAAAGTTTATGGAGTTCACTAATATCTACTAATGGATTTAATGACTCATTAAAGAATCAGCGGTAAACTCTTCATTAGAAGTTAACACTTTTTTATTACATTCTTTTGACCAAGAGCAGACTGGTAAATGAGTTACGTGAACCTTATTTTGAGAAGTTGTTGATTTGGCAAATTTAAAGGCAATAATGCATTTTATTGAAGATTTTCCTATAAACTGACATTAACAGTTCACTTTCTTTTGCTTTGGGTCTTGATAAGCTCAAGGCATGTATTTTTTATTTGTCATCTATAGTGGTCGTAAAGGAATCTTAAGGATACTTTTTCTTAATGATAGAATTGAAATATAAAAAATTCTAAAGGAATTCAAATAAAATAAACATAATTTAGAATTTTGCACTATTTTTGCTTAACACTCATAATTTTACATGTGTGTGATAAATCACAACTCCATTCTTTAATATTCTCATTTCTATTTGGTTCTTCTTGAGTTTAAACTATTTTGCTAAATGATCAAGTTAGTATGCAGTCCGAAATATGCAAATTTTAATCATGCATTAATCATAAAATGGAATCATTTCTTTTTTAAGGAACATATTTACTGTGTGATGTCTTTTTTTCTTTCTTCTTCTTCTTTATCCCCCATAATAACACTAACAGTGAGTTTCCTTTTTATCATTTTCTTTGTGGCCAATACAAGACTTAAAAGCTATGCATGAAATTCGAGATGAAAATGATACAAATAAAATGTTTAAACTTAGATAAAAACAAAAGTATGCTTATAAGAAGATTCCACTATATTTTTGAAACTCTGCCTTTGTTTTTCCAACCATTCTGTTATGGTAGTAAAAAAATATTTAAATTCGAATAACTTTCTATTTAAAAAAATTCACAAAAAAGAAGTAAAAAAATGATACCCTTTGAAATTCATTATTTTTTATGTAGAGCACTTTCAAACTTGGAAACAAACTTGTCTTTTCTGTAGGAAAAGCATCTGGAAATTCAATAGATTCTAAGGATGTGTTGTCCAAATGAATTTCTTCTAAACTAGTAAAGATAACAAAAAAGTAATATAATTAAAAAAACAGTTTAAATGCATAGAATGGCTATTAAAAGTAACAAAACAAATTTTATGGCCTTAAAATTCACTATTTTAATGCTAAAGTTACTCAAATTACTAGAAAACAAAACAATGAGACATATTTGAAAAATAGAGATACAAAGTATATAGGTGAAAGAGTGATGTTTTGCTGCACTTTTTAGTAACACTGGCTTTGATCTTGATTTGTTCCCTTTTAGCCCCCTGCAGTTTTTTGCCATTTCTGTGCTAAATTTGGTTCGACAAGACATGAATACAATGGCTGTGCTGATTCGGAGTCCCGTCAAATATGAAGTGCTCATTATCATATTATATATCCCTTCAGTCGGAATTAAGAAATAATGGAGTGGGACTGTGTACACCAAAGGAAAGGGTATCCTCTAAATGAAATTTCAGGCCTGTAGGTGAAAAATTAAAAAAGTTATCCAATGTCCAGCATCCCAACAATACTGGATAGTTCAACTGAAAAAAGAGGAACAATCACACAAATTTCACTGTAAAATGGTTTCCAAAGGATAATAAAATATTGCAAAAGCATTTTAGATGGTAAAAAAATGACTAAAAACAAGAAATAACTTGAAAAACAAAATTCACCAACAAATTCCATTTTGTGAAGAGCGAGGATTTTCTTGAGTTGTTTTGAAAAAATTAAAAAAAGCGAAATGATTCCATCCCCCGAAACAAAAAAATTCTTGCTAAGATTATAATAAGAAGAAAGTCAAATAAAAAAAACAGCATGTAGTTTCATCAATTATTGAATTAATAGGAGCAGTTCAAAGTTGATGTCCAGTGTACCGGACACGAGGTCCGAACTAAGAAAATGTTTCACTTTAAGGTAACATCGTGAAATGACAAAATGGAGAAATATGGCGTCATGAATTCTTTTAAGGAAGGATCGATAACTAAATCAAATACAAGAGCGGAAGGCCATTTGTGCTGAATTTCTTCAAAGAACTACAAAAGCAATTTCAACAAATCTCGCAATGAAATTGAATCTCAGAGTGTCTCACAATGAGAGAATTGAATCAACACATTCGCCACAACATATGAATTGGATGCAAGATCCACAATAAACAAACAACAATTGTGCATACTATAGACAATTATGTAACAAAACAGCAAACTTATAAGTATGCCCAACTTATTTAAACCAGTATGTAAGTCAAATTCATGTAGCAATGAATGTGTTAAAGAATATTGAAAGTGTTTTACACAACTCATTACAAAATGCAGTTGAAATGTGGTTTCAGCTACAGGCAGTAGAATTTTGTGACTCGGAGTACAGAAGCTCGTGCCCTGATTCAACAAATGCTTGGAAAATTATAGCAAACATATAAAAAGGTAACACGTGCCACTAAATAATATGTAGTAGAAGTTTCATGAAATAAAAATGATTTGAATGATGAAGTGTTGTTGTATCTTTAGTTTTTTAACTCCCTTTAAAACATAAAATAATAAAATAAACATGATTAATGAAAAACTGGTCAACTTGCAGCCCTTAAGAAAATTAAATTCATTCAAAAGTCACTCAAAACATTAAGCAAACAAGGCATGAAAGACTTCAATTTGAGAACAATAATTTAAGAAAAAAAGTTTTCTGACATTATTTAAGCAAAAATCTTAAATAAAAATTTTTAAAAATTGCTAAAAATAAAAAAAAAGGTTTATTTGAAAGAGTTGGTACAGTTTGGTTTAACATCCCATCTTGAAGCAGCAAGAGGACTATTTTGGAATGGAGCTCATAATTTTGAACCACAGTCAGATGATGAGGATGACACCTGAGTTGGGACACCCTCTCTAAACTTCCACACCAGACCAGTAGGATGTAATTTGAAAGAGAAAGAAAGAAAATGGACATTTTTATTTATGTGAGGTGGAAGGAAGATCACAGCATTATTAGGAATAAAATTAGTCAGCAATTTTTCTCACAGCAGTAATGCCAATAGTGAAAGCATTAATGTTAAGTAAATCACTTGCTTCATTTAATTTAATTCACAAGATAAAAATAATTTGGATTAAATTTAATTAGAAGGGTAATTTTAAAAATGTTTTATCTTTCAAAAAAAGTAACTGTCAGTTGACAAATAGTTATGAACAAATATTAACTTTAAAACTAATGATTAGTTTTTGATGCTTAAAAATACAATTTAATTTTCAGTTATGACATCCATAACAAAATTAAATCAATATCCATCAGCATCATAACCAGGATTTTTTTAATGTAATGAATTTTATTATAAGAAATATAAATAACATATAATTTCAACATATAGACTTACATAAAAACATATAAATTTACAAAGTAAATTTGTAAAATATATAAATTTTATTATAAAACCATTAGCTATCTAATTAACATTCTCTAATTCATCTTTTTATTTTGATTAAAAGATAATACTTTTGTTATTTTCAATCTACTATTAAAATATTTTACAAACAACTAAACTATGTTCAATGAAGACCATAGTGATTTTTTAAAAATTTATTTTCAAATTTCATTTTAAATATATAAAATAGGACCTACTTTGCTAAACTACCTAGTTTATTTACTTCACTCCAATTTTTTAATGGATTATTGTCTAAACTCAGCAGTTTTAATTTAGAAAAAACTGGAAAACTTGGAGTTTCTAAAGTTGTCATGCCATTGTCCAACACACACAATTTTTCTATAAAAGGCCACAGAACAGCACATAACAGAATCTGAAAAACATTATCAAATGAATAAAATTAGCTAAAGCTTTCCTAAATGCATTACTGTTAAATAAAACAAAATTATAACAACAGATATTGCCATATGCACTGGGTACAGGCTTTATAGTAGATATTTCAATGTTTTTTAAAAGGGTACAGGCACCTTTCCTCCTCCCCATACTTAAGAATTGAATTGCTCAAAATCTGATTACTCGGCAATAAAAATTAAAAACAGTGATTTCAAATATTCAGATCCTTAAAACCCACAGAAAAGATACAGATAATTATTTTTCTCCCACTCACATATTTTTAAAAAATTATATGAATTCTTGACAAAATGAGTACAAAACGAAATGTGACACATGAACAACCATTGATACTTGGCATATAAAAAATTAGATAAGATATTAAGATTTTTGCATGTTTGATGCTCTCAAACTTTTAAGGATTCAGTAAATAATGAGAAGGAAAACCATTTCCTAAAATTATGAAATGAATTTAACATAAAAATAATTGCAAAAATAATAAAATATTTCAAACTAGTTGATGCGAGACAATGATTTTTTTTTAAATTTCACAAAACCAGAAACTCATCAGAGTACTCATTTTTAATAAAAAATTTAACTATAAAGAAGAAATTCAGTTTCACACAAAATAGCATATGTATTTTGATACAAAAGCAATTACTTTATTTTCAAAATTTCAAAGAAAATACTGATTTGAAATAGATACAAAATACATGCAAAAATGAAAAAATTACCTCTTCCCAACAATATGCTATATCATTTAAAACAAGCATTTTCAGTGACTTGTATATTTCTTGATTTGTTTCAGCTCCTTCAAAAATCTTCAGTCGATTTTTACTAAATTAAAAATATCAGAAGAAAAAAAATTATTGCTCGAAGAAAGAAATATATTACTATTTTATATTAGCAAAAAATAACAATTATTCATAATAACATCTCTGTAACAATACCAACACCATAAAGAATACTTCAAACTAAATAATCAATTTTTATCTCGATAACTATTGCAAATTAAAAAAAAAACAACTTTTTTTCTAATTTCAAAACATCTTTAATTTATTCCCTAACTCTCACTTTTATAAAGCATTTGAATTATATATATTTGAAATAAACTTATAATTCTAATATTTTTAAATACATGTACTGATTTAATTTTTTAAACTTCCTCAAGTATTTTTAATGCTATTTCACTTTTAATTACTTCTACCTCAATCGTAAGAACCACACTTCTACTTTAACTTCCAGTCACAAGTCTTTTCCAGGAAGTCCTCTTTTTCCAAGTATTTAAGATCTCTGTGCATTTTTAATGGCCCTTTTTTTAAACATGTAACCCTGTGTTCTAAGATGGGCTGCTTCGAAGGGTTACCTATCCAATTCTGTTCATGGCTGTATTTTGAAGTATGATTACATTATCTAAGTAAATTAACCTGCATTATATCATCTTTACAATAAATAAATAGAAGTTTGATCAACTGCTGCCTTTTTATTGAAAATGTGTATTTACACCTCACTGTTAGAATAATGTTACATAATAAATGATTTGATGATTTCTAAGCACCAGTTACTAACCTTTTACTTACAAGGCACTTAGATCAAGTGTAAAATTTATTCCCTACCTTCCCCTCGAATTTACTCCCTACCTCCCACATTTATAAAGCATTCAAATCATATATATTGAAAATAAATTTATAATTCTTTTTTTTTAAATACATGTTAAGTGATTTGTCTGTTTATAAACATCAGTGATTAAGCCTTTACTTACAAGACACCTTCAATATTGTAAATTATATTGATATTTTTAATGTACTATAGATTTTTTAAAAATGTATATCTTTTCATTAACAATAAACCTTTTGCTGTTATGACAAATGTGTACCAACTCAAGAAATACTGTAGGTGCATCAATACTCTCAAATAAAATTGTTGAGACACTTTTAAACACTAATTAGTTACACTAAAAACAAAAATTTCAACTTCCGATTTTTTCTTTACACAAGCAATTTTATAAATTAAATAATAATTACTCAGCAAAAGAGTTGCAGAAAATGATGAGCATTTGTTTCTTCTAAAAATTACAGAATCGAAAATTCACCATAGTTACATTGTTTGATATTGGTAGATTTCTCAGTCACCAAACTTTAGCTGGCAAAATGTAAAGATTATGGGGGGGGGAATACAGTAAAATTAAACCCCACAGGGCAGTCTGCATACACTAGAATTTATTAATGAAGCATTGTCGGTTCAGTGTAGGTAAGAGCAGTGAAAAATGTTAAGAAAAAAGGATAAGTATTGCAACAGAGCCTCCCCCCCCCCCCCATTTTTGTTCTTTCGAAAACTTACTCAGCACTGCATTAACAATTACAGTACAAATACTTAATACTTCTATTACTTTAGACAAAAGAATACATAAAATATTATTATATATATATAATTCTCTTACGTGGCGATAAAAAAGGGTTGAATTTCTTAATTATCGTTTGGCAACAGCTCGCAAGTTTGATTTGTTTACATCAGCAGAAAGTGTTTGTTACATCAGCAGTCGCTTCGTGTGATCACGTTTATTGAAAACTATTTTTATTAGTTGGAAATTTCTAAAAATAATGAATTTAAGTCATGCTGTTGGATATATTAGCTGCAATGAACAAAGGCGAACTGAACGGAGCCAGGAAACAGTTCAGGAATCCACTGTAAGGCGACGTATTCGAAACGAAGCCAATAATTGCCGTCGCCCAAAACGTGTGTGTATTCGAAATGATGTTGAGGAGCATAATTGTGGAACTATGTCCAAACAGTGCAGTTTTTGTGGGGCTGTTTATTGGAAGGAAGAGAAAAATACTGCTCATAAGTATACAAAATGTTGCCATGATGGAAAGGTTCAGCTACTGGCATTTCCTGGTGCACCAGAACTATTGATAGCATTGCTATCTGAACATTCACCTGATGCTAAAAATTATCGACAGCGAATTTGGGAATACGATTCTGCCTTAGCATTCGCTTCGATGGGAGCACAAATTAAACCACCAAGTGGAACTGGACCATACTGTTACCATTTACATGATTAAGTGTACCACAGAGTTTCTCCCCTGTATGCAAGTGACCAACATAAAGAAAGTTACGGACAGCTTTATATATTTGACTCCAGTGAGGCAACAGAGAAACACTTGAATAACAATCAAAATTGCTTGCAACATGTATTTGAAAAACTTGAATTTATGTTAAGGGAAATCAATCCCTTTGCTCAGTCTGATCTTCAAATGCACCGATTAGTACAAGAGCACCCAACTACATCAGTGAAAATGGTATTTTTGGAAGATAAAAATTTGGATATGCGGCACTATAATGCTCCTACTTTATGCACTGAAGTAGCAGCTACATTTGTAGGTGATAATGGAGAGCCCCCAGCCAACCGAGACATTTGTGTGTACCCAGTTGGGGATACATGACAAAGCATTTCACCTTTAAATCAATGATGTGATCCAATGACCTATCCTTTGCTATTTCCGGGGGCGAGTGTAGTTGGAACACTGGAATGGAACATGTAGAAGAAAGGAGAACAGCAAAGCGCACCCGTGTCACTCAACTACAATATTATGCATACAGACTTTCCCAGCGAAATGGTTTCAGTATTTTGCACAGTAGTTTGACGGTTAAGCTTTTTCAGCAATATATTGTTGATGCATATGTTAAAACCGAAGGCTCACGTTTACATTTCTTGCGACAAAATCAAAAAAATTTGCGAATTGAACTTTATCAGAGGCTTTTAGATGCTTTAGAGTGTCGAGCACATAATGAAAATATACGCACTATAAAACTTATAATACTGCCATCTTCTTTCCAAGGAAACCCACGTCATATGCAACAGAATTACCAAGATGCAATAGCTATGGCACGCAATGTATGTATTTGGTAAGCCAGATTTCTTTCTGACGTTTACTTGCAACCCATCTTGGTCTGAAATTTTAAATAGCATGGAGGGAGTACAACGTCCTGAAGACCGACCTGATATTATTGTACGTGTATTTAATATGAAATTAAAAGAACTTTTAGAAGATATTTGCAAGCATGGAATATTTGGAACAGTTTTGGCCTATCAATATATATAATTCTCTTACGTGGTGATAAAAAAGGGTTGAATTTCTTAATCACTGTTTGGCAACAGCTTGCAAGTTTGTTTTGTTCACATTCGATTCGACGATTGTAGCTTGATTTGATCCGAGACGACGAAATTTTTCAAAATAAGTTTAAGTCGAGCAGATTCAATTATAAATCGAAAAAGAGAACTGTTGAACAACTAAAACTGTTGAGGAATCCTTCCTAAGATGACCCAATCTGAATGTACAAAATAGAGTCAAGAGTTTTTGTGTACAGAATGAAGTTCCCGAGCTATAGGAACATAGTTGATTATGATAGGACTCTGTTCTTTTATCCATGTAGCAAAGATTTTCTGAAAATTATTTCTGTGAAAAAAAAGCATGTTTAAAATGTTGGTGTCAAAATCAAGAATTTTAGAATTTTTTTTTTTAATTTTGTAAAAAGGCTGTTTTGTTAATGCTATAAAGGTAAAAGTAAATAATTATTATGGGCTATAATTCTAAATAGTGAATCTGAACGTATTTAGAGCCATTTGTCACTTTAAAGTGTCCTTTTTAAGCAAAAAATTTGTGAAATGGGTTAACTCATCTTTCGAAAACTTAAATTTTCTGAGGTTTTAACACAGAAATATCTACCCAGCAAGAAAAGTTATATCTTTCTTGGCTAAATAACTATTGCAGAGAGTGTGCATACATGTGGCAAAGCTTTGCTGAGCAACAAGTCATTGAGAAGTGTTGATATTTGAAAGTTTGTTGGAATGAAGTCAGGGCTAATGAAACTGTTCAAAAAACATTCAATTGTGTGTACTAAGAAGCTTTAAGTGCCAGATTTCTGAACAATGAAAAACATTTTTATTTGTAAACATCTTATCATACATTTTAGCATTCAAATTTCTTTTTAACATTTACATATATATGGTATAAAGGTAAAATTTTAATTATATAATTTGATTTAGTTTTTAGTAATTAAAAGTTCAGTTTTAGTTTTTTTAAAAAGAATTTAGTTAGAACTTCCTACTATTCAAATAATTTAAATTTACTTTTAATAATTAATGTATTTATAATTTCCTATTACTAGCAGGCACTCATAACTGTATAGTGAGCGAGCGAAGCGAGCTGGGATCACGTAGTGATTCCAAAAAAATCACAATGTGATTCTTGGGGGTTGACGAGCGGACGAATGGATTGAATATGTATATACCTACTTTCATACAATTTTTTTTGTAGAGCACAATCTTCAATGTTGTATATTATTTTATATACGAATGTATTGAATATGTATATACCTGCTTTCATACAATTTATTTTTTCATACAGCACAATCTTTTGAATTTGTTTCTGTGGTTGACTGTCAAGTGCATTTTTTTTGCTTTACATTTTTTGTTTTAATGTTATACATTATCTTATATATATGAATGTATTGAATATGTATATACCTGCTTCCGTACAATTTATTTTTTCGTAGAGCAAGATCTTTTGAATCTGTTTCTGTGGTAGCTCCAAAATGTGAAATATTTAACTGTG
>BGPR01000343.1:240212-252485 GCA_013235015.1 Araneus ventricosus | reverse complement strand
ATTTCATTGTGTTTAGTCGGAAGTTTTCTGTGGTTGATTGTCAAGTGTATTTTTTTTTTGCTTTACATTTTTAATTTGTTTCAATATTGTATATTATTTTATATGTGAATTTATTGAATATGTATATACCTGCTTTCGTACAGCACAATCTTTTGAATCTGTTTCTGTGATAGCTCCCAAATGTGAAATATTTAATTGTGTTTATGGGGGAGGTTCCTGATGCTTTCACTATATAAAAAACGGCCCTTTTCAGGGCCAAAAAATTTTATTCCTTCTTGATTAAGGTGAAAGCATTAAAAGGAAATCAGCTTTACTTTGTAAGTTTTATTTGAAGAAAAATATCTTTTTTGAGGCTAAAAAATTTTATTCTGTGCTGATTTAAGTTAAAGCATCAGAAGCAAAATAAAGCTGCTTCATATATATATATATATGAAGATTTTAGAATAGCTTCTAGGACACACAGTGTCTTCATTATAGCGAGTGAAGCAAGCAGGGTTTGCTGCCTTTGAGAGAACCTGCTCGCCAACCCCCAGGAGGATTGCAACGCAATCCTTCTTGGGGTTGGCGAGCTTTAGCGAGCAGGGAGTGGAGCCCCCTAGTAGATATAAATAATTTTTGGCGGAACAAATGTCAAAACACACAGCCATTATGAAAAGAGATTATTCCCTTCTATTTCTTGATATTCTCATTATTTGATAATTTTTTAATCCTCATTGAAATTGTCTATGGATATAGTACATTTAAATCCAAATAAATCAGAAATATCATATAAGCTATCAATATTAAAAAAAGAAAAATTTCTGCTATTTAAATTTAAACATTAAAATGTTCTTTCATTATACAAATCATAGAGGCTGCAGTGGCCTAGTGGCAATATCTTGACTTCAGCGCCAGAGAGTTCCAGGTTCAAAACCAGATTCCACTGAAGATCTGACATATATTGGGGTCTGTTGCATGTTAAATCATATGTAGAGGGCCGAAAGTCCGCCCATTGGTGTGGTGCAAAAAATTAAAGAAGGAGGTGCCAGCTCCGGTGTCATTCTCATCATCTGACTGCAGTTCAAAATTACGAGGTCCATCCCAAAATAGCCCTCATGTTGCTTCAAAACGGGATGCTAATATAACTAAACTACACAAAACATACTGAAAATATTTAAGCAAACAGTGAATGTTACAGCACATGTAAAATTTACTATTATTGTAAATAATTATGAAGATGCTTCAGCTTTTAAAAAGTAAAACCAAAAGTACAAATACCTTTGATATAATATAGAAATTTAATCTGAAGAAGTACAAAACTTACGAAAGAATTAGGGTGGTGATGTGCGGCAATTGCTTTACAATATTATTCACAGCTCCCCAAGAAGAAAGCAAATTCTGAGATAAGTCTAAGTCTCTAACGTTTGGTACAAGATCTCTTAATTCATTCTCTTTGCCAGGTCCATTGACAAGCATGCCATTTAGAACTATATCTGTCAGCTGTGAGAAATTGCTAAAACAATTAACAGAAACAAGTAAGATAAAATTAAAGCTCAAATTTACACTGATCATCAACAGGACTTTTAAAAAAATACAATGAATCTGATTGAAAAATAAGCTTCTGTAATCAAAAACAAGTTGGTGACGAAAATTTCAAACATTCACCTTCAAATGAAAATTTTAACAAATTCTGAAGGTTAAACAAGTTAAAAAAAGAAATTTTCTCTCTTTTTTTTTTTTTACAAAATTCTCTACCATAAAAGTAAAAATAGTTCTAGAGAAGACTAACCTCTGTTTTCCCATGATTTTTTTCATGCCAACCATTTCAATATGCCTCTCTTGTCCAGATTTTTGTGGCAAGTTAATTAAGTTTGGTGTCATAGTAGAATCATCTGTTTTCCCATATTTGATCCTTATAGAATCTGGACATGAAATTCCAATGTCTGCTTTAGAAATCTTAATAAAACTACCAGCATTTGGAATTCTAAAGAAAAAAAAATACATTTAAAACTCTAAAAAATTTATTTCAAAACTTCAAATCATAAAATATTTTTGTTTTATTTAATCACATTTGGAAACTTTTCAACTTATAATCTTAATAACGAACTTTACTATGTTGATATATAAAATTAGGAAAAGGATTTTACTTATTCCATAACGCATTTAAATAAAATGTAAATATGAATTATGTCAATTTTTATTTCATAAATGCGATAATATCATTAAAGAATATTAGTAAGAATGATTTATTTTTAGGTGATACTTCATTAAAAACTGTTATACAATTCAAACAAATCAGAAAAAAATAGCTCATAAAAATAGTAAATTTTTTTATTACTTCTTTTAGAACACATTAAGAATGTTTTAATTTTAAATTTACAACATTACCAGTTTTAACATTTTTAATATCACAATAAATTCTTGAGAATCCTTAAAAACTTTTCACAGAAATTTCAAGTTAAAATTTAACAAAAGTAAACAAACCTTGTGGTAAAATAAGTTACATCCTTATAAGATCCACTATGCTTACCACGAGATGGATTGTCCCATTCTATACCATACCAGGTACCTAAAAAGATATAGTTTGAAAGACAAATTATATATGATATCAATACAAAAACATTTCAGATTGCCAAGAAAGAAAGCAATTTATGAATAAAACAATAAAACTTGAGAATGATGCATGAGAAATATTCACCCCCTCAACTTTGTTGCATATTTCCAAAATATGGTGCTGTACCATCACACTAAAGAACAATGCCTTCCACACTTAAAAATCAAGCCAGAAGGCAAAGGTAGTCCTTTAATCCAGAAATATAAGGAAAAGAACATTTCACCCTCTATTTTCATAAGGATTAGAGATGCAAGAATGAAAGAGGGTGGAAAAGACTGCAAATGATGAGAGCTTTCCAATAAAGGGTAATATGCATAGGATGACAGGTACTTTAAGTTGGGGGGGAGAGGGGAAAATTTTCAATTCAGAATTTCTAAGCAATTGCAGCTATTAAGAAATTTTAAAAACAAAAATTGTTTATGATAAGGCGATAATTCGCCTAATTTGAATTTTCTTTCTATCTTCAATTTTAAAGGATTTATTGGAAATGAAGATTTCAACCCCACAACCACCACCATTTCCACCCCTTTGAGTTGAACAGCCCATCTACAAACTCGGCCAAGATTTTTACTATCCTTACAACATATCCCACGTCGGTTAAAATGAAATAAAAATTACTCCAGTTATGTTCACAAGATAACATGGACAAAGCGTCATATAAACTTTTCAACGAAGGGTGGTTTTGGGTTCTAGGGGTCATGATCGGTGAAGATCTACAGAAATTTTACAGAAGACGTGTCATGAGAACCATTGCAATCAGTAGAGTTCCTATAAGGAATCTACCTAATTCTTGTCAGCAAGCCAGAAGGTGAAGGCAGATTCCTTTTGTCCATAGATAAAATGAAAAAAACATTTTGTCCTTTAATTTCATAAGGATTGGAGCTGCAGGGATGGTTGATGAGAATGCAACTGATGAGAGCTTTCAACAAGGATGCAAGTTAAAAGGTAGTCTAAGTTGGGGGAGGGGAGTTGAAAATCACTTTACAGCTCTTAACTTCTAGGCATTTGTAGTTCTTAACAAACTTTCAGGACAAAAGTTGTTTGTCATGATAAGGTGATAATTTGCCTAATATGAAAATTCTTCCTATCTTCAATCCTAAGAAAGTCATGGGAAAATAAAAATTTCACCCCTCTCCCCCCCACACCACCACCATTTCCACCTAGTTTGAGTTGGATAGCCCATATGCATACTTGGCAGAGATTTTCACTGTTCATACAGCATATCCCTCACCAATTAAAATCTAATCAAAATTACTTTAATACTGTATATATATATAAACTCTAATATATATATAAACTTTTGAACAAATGATGGTTTTGGGTTCTAGACGCCATGATAGGTGAAGATCTGCAGAAATTTTCTGAAAGTCGTGTCACAACAGATAGTATTCTTGCAAGGAGTCTATCTACTACTTGTATAAGGAGTCTACCAAATATTCCTATCAGGAATCTACCAAGAATTAATTAAATTCCGGCTATGAACATTACATATTCACACAAAACATTGTTCAGTCAGACAAATATTTGTTAAACCTTTCTTTTCAAGCAAAGAATAATGATGTCTCCAAGTTATTTTCACTTCTCCTATGACAGTCTGCATCTCAAACAAAAACATGTTCTTGAAATAATTGGTAAAACAGACTTGAACTCTAGTATACTCAAAATATTGTTCATCCAAAACAGTCACAATTTTATTACAGAACATTTCGTTTTTAGCTTCATTATATAGTGAAGAGAATCAAGTAAGCATTTTAAAACTCTCTTTATTGACAGATTGCATCCAAAGTTTGACATGTATCTACAATTTTTGTGTTTATATATGGAAAATTAGTCTTTCTTTAGCTTGTTGCATTTTAGAATTATAGCATTCATAAACACATGAACAGGCAAACTGACAAACAATCAATTCTTTGATGAATTTGGTCCAACATAAAATGCACATCAATTCTGATAATAAAACCATATGCCAAATTTCATCCTTGGTTGGTGAATAGGAATAAGTTGGTTTTTTGAGTTATCATGTTCACATGTGCAGACAAACAGATTTTGTCTAAAATTTGAAACTGATGTACCATTTAGGTATAAGGACTGCATGGCAAATTTCACTTGCCCAGTTTATTTCATTTTCGAGTTATTGCACTTACAACCAAAATTCCATAAATGTGTTATTTGGTCTGAGGAAGACATAAAATGTGGAGACTTGTCAAAATCTTGACATAGAATTTTTTTTAACAGTTAATAATGTTTTATCTTTGTATACCTCAAATATGAAAAAGAAACGATCAAATTGCTAAGAAAATAAGTAAAGTTTAAAAATAATATTGTTATAAAGCTCTAAAGTTGTTTCCCTGATATGCTAACCTTGGCGACCATTTTGTCGACTTGGCGACAAAAGGAATCTTTCAGAAAAATCCTGAACTGTGGTCCTATCTTTACAGAGAGCCAGAAATATCAAGAACTTTCTACAGATTACATCACTTCCTATGTATTCACGTCACTTCCTGTTGAAAAGGTATAAAAGCAAGCTCTCAAGCCAAGAGAGTCAGTTGGAGTTTGGTCAGCACTGAACTGAGACATTGAGCACTATTGAAAGGGCTGTGGCAGATTTTTATTAGAGATCTTTTGCTTGTTTGAGTTACTAGTTTATAAAAGTGTTACTTAATTTTGTTGTCTGTGCAGCATTTTCCTTTTCTGGAATATTCATCATATAAATAGTCATTTATTTTTTTATTCTGCTTGTTGGACTGTATTCACAAACACCCACCAGACAATTTTTGTAACAATATCAAGAAATGGAAAATAATTGTCCAAATTTTAAATATCCTTTTGATCTAAAAAAGCAGAATCAAATTTTCCAATTTGAAAATTGTGTATTAGCTTCTCCAATTGGTAATACAGCAGAACCTCGCTTAAAGAGCACCTCTCATAACAAGTAATTCAGATAATGAATAAAATAAATTGGGAAAAATTACTTGCTTAACAAGCAACGTTTCGCATAATGAGTGACAAGGAGAGGAACTTCTGGAATGTAAGCTTGCTACATCAGTCCATGTTTAGCACTCGTTCCGCTAGCATCTTAGTCTACAGCCACACGAGGCGGTCATTCGCTGTTTTCTCGCGGCGACCATTTCCCTCAGCGGCCTCACCAAACCATGGCCGGCCACACATGTGATTTTTCTGCGCGAGCTCAATCTGCTTTCTAGTGCAACAGAGTGGCGAATTCAAACAGTTGTTTGAGCGAAACTTTTAATGCATTGAATATATGATATTGCATTTTTTTAAAAAAAATATTATTGTCATATTATTATACATTGTCTTAGTTTTGACTTTTTTTCTTTTTCTTTTCTAAATTTTCTGTATGTTGTTACGTATATGGTTTGTTCTTGATTTCTGTCACTGTGTTTTTTATGTTTTCTGACTCTTTCCTGCCGGCTTTCATGCTTCGTGCACCATTTTGAGTAGGAACATGAAGCCTATGATGGCTAAATAAATAAATACTTTAAAAATATATAAATAAAAGATTAATTTTATTTATCTCATACTTGAAAATGAAACAAAAGTGTTTATAATTTTATTGAAGTCAATTTTTCAGTTTCTGCACACAAAAAAAGCTAAATTACAGAGTCTTTTTAATCCCTTTGAAGCTTTGAGATATGAAAGTATCAGCTTAGTTTGCTGAAAGACCTCAACCAGCAGACGATTTTTGCAGAAAGATTTATTCAACCAGTTTGCATATTTAAAAGATTATTTAGAGAAAAATAATACCTAGCAAAACTGCGAAGCAATCATGAAATTGAATATGGAAGAGAAATGGCTGAAGCTTTTTGCAGATAGTTCAAAGTATATTGATCAGAAGTTACGTCTAATAAAGCTATGCGAGTACGTATTTGCCATTCCAGACCACAATGCAAATGTGGAGAGAATATTTTACCTCATGTCAACTCAATGGCCGGACGAAAGGAGCAGGTTGTCAGTGGAGACAACTGGAGCAATTTTGATTTGTCATTAAAATTTTAAAATGTCTTGGGCCCAATTTTATAATTATGTGAAAGAAGAAAATGATATAATAAGAAAGAATCATCATTTTTAAAATATGACTGGGGTATAGAATTAGTCTGGCATCTTTTGTATTATTCTACGTGTTCATTTTTACTAGAATGCTTAAACTTTATTGATTTTATCTTCAGAGTAAAAGAAACCACTACCCACCCACTTTTTTCATGTTTTATTTATTTATTACTCAAACGTCCCGTATCATTACTGCGCAGTTATGGCAATCCTTATAACTTAACTCTTCTTCGAAAGGAGCTGGGAGAATAGCAAAGGTCATGCTTTCATAGCATGCTCTTTTTAAAAAGATATAAAACAAAATTATTCTCTAGTGTATCTCTGACATACACGTGCTTGTTGGAAGGTTAATTTTGCATCCAAGATACGTCCCTACTAGCTGTACCCCAGTTACGCCACTGGTTCACCATGAATCCATTTTCAATAAATAAAAATGCTGTTAATATGTTAAGTGCCTTGTTAGTTGTTCGCCGATGACGTCGTAGACGCCAAAGGAAATACTGGGTACATCCTATTGTAAGTGAAAGAACAATAAAGGGAAAATTTGCACTTCTACACAGCTAACTGAAAGAATACCCTGACAAGTTTTTTGAGTATTATAGAATGTCCATAGCTTCATTTGAAACACTACTATCTAAAGTTGAAGATTCAATTAGAAAAAGTGATACTGTAATGTGGAACTGTATAAGTGCAGAAGAAAAGCTAGCAGTAACTTTAAGGTGAGTGCTAATTTTTTACAACACAATATTTTTACAATTCAGTTTATTTTTCATTAAATTACAATTATTAGATTATTAAAGTTGCAATTCTTAGATTATTAAAATTAGATTTATAATTTATTAAAAGTACAATTATTTGAATTAAAATTATATTTAGAGAATTTTAAAGATTTAACACAGAATTAGTTACAGCCATCCAAGCATCTTTTTTGAGTTCACGGATTTTGAAATCATTATGCCTTGAATCGTAAAGATATGGATATTTTTCAACTTCAAGAATCATGAGCTCACTATCCAAGCAGTATTCCATGATATAATTATCTTAAATACCAAAAACTGAAGAACAAAACACACGAAAATATCAAGAGACACAACGATAAGCAGCAAAGCGATAATTTTCCCGCACGAAAAAAATGCACCCGAGTGCATCGCTTTGCGGCAGTCGCGAGAATGCGCCGATAAAATTCCCCCAAAGCAGCGAAAATGGCGTCGTGTGGCCACCCTTGCTTCTTCAGCATATTGTCTATAATTCGGATGCCATTGACCTTCAAGTCACGACTGCTAGAACTCACTCATGTGGCCGTAGAGTTAGTGTCACTTGTGATCACACATTTTTCCAAACTTATGTCTGGATATATTATTGAATGACAAATTGGCCATCATGAGGCCATGAAGGGACCAGTCTTACTCTCAGAGAGTTTTTGAAGTATCACTTCCACATTGTTGCTACCTCAAGATGATTGAAAATAAGTGGGAAGGGTCACCAAGAGAACCTCACTTCTGCTTGGAAGAAGGTTTGGCCAGAGAGTGTTGTCGAATATGACTCTGAAGGGTTTGAGACAGCACCTATGAAGCCTGCAGTCAATGAGATTGAGTCTTTGGCCAAGATTATGAGACTGGAGGTGGATAATTATATTGATGAGCATGTGGAAGACCACAGCCAAGAGCTGGCCACCAAAAAACTTATGGGGTTGCATTGCATTTCACAACAAAAAGTTGTGGAGGAGAGTTTGTCAGAGAAGTAGGAGAAGATGCCAGTAAAGCAACAATCATTTGGTGCAATAAGAGAAATGCTGAAAGCATGGGGAACTGCTGGCATCACACATTGAGAAACATCGCCCTAATAATGCAATGGCCATGCAAGCCATAAATTTATTTAACGATAATGCAGTGTCGCATTATCATCAAATTTTGAAGCAGCAGAAAAAAAATGTCTTTAGACAGCTTTCTAGTACAAAAGAATTAGTAGGTATGTATAATAAATAATAAACTACTTATTCTGATTTTTTTCCCTGCAAATCGAACTCACATTCCAGTTTAGTTTATTCTGCAATAGAGGATCATTCAAGTTTCTTGACAATGTTATATATAATTTTCTTTAAATAAAAATTATGCATAAAATTTGTTGAGTATTTTTTTCTGCATGAAACGCAGTACCATATTTTACATTAATTTATATGTGAAAAAATGTTTTGCATTACGAGTAAGATCCTGGAACAAATTATGCTCGTTAAGTGAGGTTCCAATGTAGAAGGATTTAACAACTAAAAATTTCAAACTATTTGAAAGACACAAACTAAACATTATTAGCCTTCTTAAGTTCAACAAAAATCAGTAATTGTCAAAGTTAAAATATTGTTATATACAATCATAAAAAAAATATTAAATTAAAAAATATACAGAATCAGACTCAGAAAATGGCCGATTTTTATATAAAAAATAGATTTATTTGACTACTAACAAAATGAAGTCGTTATTCTACATACAATTTGAAGAACTGAACTTCCAAGCTGAAATATAAACAATCACAATTATTCACATTACGTGCAGTCTGTGCCTCGAGAACAAATACATAAAAAAACACTGGTAAAGCCATCTTTAGTCCAGTATTTAAAAAATAAGACTGAAGCCTGAAAACAATTCATTACAATATACATTTCCCAGACGCAAAATATTGTATTTGAAGGGATGTTATGTGATGTGCATTAGAACTCTGATTAAAATTTTAAAACAGGGAATATTTTCGATTGCTGGAACTGATATCCAGAATTATTTTATTTCTTAAATACACTTACAACCACAACTATAAACATGTTTCAAAAACTAATTACAACTTTTGTTTTAGGTTTAAAATTTGTTTAATATTTTTTTCCAGGCACATTCTTTACTTTAATGAAAATTATTCTTATAATATTCATTTATTCATCTAATTGCAAATATTTTTTTAAAAGTTAAAATTCTCAGAATTCTAAAAAGGACACTTTTAGATTTCCAATGAAAAGTGTTGGGGAAATTAAATTATATATCCGAACCAGCTGATAAGATCCAAATATTTTCATATACCCTCCACTCTGTGTGTGTGTTTTTTCCCCCTCCAAATATACAGACAATCGAAGAAACAAAAAATCATCTTTAAAATAAAACTCTTTTTCCAACCAACTTACTTTAGTACAACTCAACGAGAATAATATATGAAGAGAAATAAATAGAAATAAAATTGGGGGCAAAAAGCAAGAACCAGCTTCCTTGAATATGGCTCAAAAATAATATTTAAAGAGAAATAAATAAAATAAAACATCAAAGGACAAAAAAAAGAGAGAAAAAATGCAAAAACTAATAAATTAAAACACTGGAAGTATAACTTTTCATGAATAAAAAAAGAATGTATAAAGAGAAATAAATAAAATAAACACCAAAAACAAAAAAGAGCAAAAATGCAAAAATCAATAAATTAAAACACTGGAAGTATATCTTTTCTTCATGGATTTAAAAAAAAAAATTGTAAAAATAGGCAAAAAGCACCCAAAATTACCACTTAAATTTAAATAAATAAAAATCTATTTCAATTTTTTTTTAATGTATGGCATTAGTTCCCTCTTGCGCTAATCCATCAATGTGCCAAATTTGGTCCAGGTGAGTCCAATGGTCTGAGCGTGCATAAAGAACAAAAAAGAAGAAAAAAACCCAAATATACATATAAATAACTAAAAAAAATGCTCTTTTATACATATATAGATTATTCTTCTAATGATTCTTATGAACTTTGAATCATTTCTGATTTTGAAATATTAGCTTGCACAAAAGGGAAATTTAAATATCAGCAACATGATTGTTATGATCAAAAAATTAAAACGCCTGTGAAAAATATATTCTTTTCGCTCGGTTTAGTTATATTACTGCCATGCTTTGGAGCCAAACAAGGGCTCTTTTAAATAGATTTCATGATTTTGGTCCATGGTCATTTATGACAAGGAAAGCACATGATCCTGCACCTTTCCTCCAAACTTCTACACACCACACTAGCTTGAAGACTTTTGCTTATAATAGATTTAAAAAACACCAAGCCTGTGTACTAAGAGGACCTTCAAGGGAATTACTTACTGTACTTAGAGGATCTTCAGGAAAATTACTTACTGTAGTTAGAGGAGCTTTAGGGTAGTCTCAAACTTGTGATCCTCTAATATCAAACCAGATACTCTCCCATTGAGCCACTGCCATACATATTCATCTAAATAAACTTCTAATGAAACCTTAATGATGAATTGGAAAATACTTTAAGAAAAGAAAAAGTTAAATGTCATCAAACTTTAGGAGTCAAGATTGTTTCTCCTTCTAAGAATATTTCAAAACAAATCAACTAAAGTATTAACCAACCTTAAAATATTTAAAAACTAAAAATTGAATTTTATGTTTTCTCTTTCTAAAAACAATATGTTCTCCGTGAGAGGAAACAGAAGTTTGTAGCTAATAAAATATGGTCACTGAATTAACAAATATATATTTCGGGTTTGTTCACAAACTACAATTATAAATATTTAAAATGCATTAAATGTGGACGAAAAGCATTTGGATGAAATATAACTTTTTTTACCATCTATTCCAGGTATTGGTCCTACATAAAGAACTGTACCATATTCACCATCACAATGTATTCTGCAGCCAATTTCTACAGTACTTGCACCCATGACTCTGAAAAATAAGGTAAAAATTAAACAAATATACAACAATATGAAGCCAGTGGTGATTTCTCGCAAAGACATTAGAGGCGCTCGCCTCGAGAATCTAAGAAGCCTCAAAACCTATTCGATGTACATCATAGTGCTAAGCTTATGGCAAATTTGCGACATTGGGTAGGGTTAGGGAGCCTCCAGGCAATTTTGCACCTGTGGTCTCATATTGACAAAATCCATCACTGTATGTAGTCAGAGACAACTCAAATTCACATTATTCATTATTATTCATCTCAGATGTAGGATTATTATTCATAATCCTACATCAATCCTACATCTGAGGATTATAGAAAAAAATTCCATAAAATGAAACGACTCTCAATCTAAATACAGAGTTTCATTACACAAAATATTTATAATTAGCTTTAAAACTAAATTCATTTTAAATACATTAATTACTTTCAATACAATAGGATCATATTTAGAACTACTTAATTGTGTATCATGATACATGACAAAGCTTTGGGGTTGGTATCAGAAGTTGGAAGATGCTCAATTTTGTCGCCAATGCGTTGGATTATGCCGTCATGCTTCATTCCAATCACCTTGCTTTTGTGACTTGGCACCATTTTAATAAGAGTATGTTAAAGTCATAGATTTTAACCAGATTTTGCACTTTGCCTCGTGAATTTGAATTCCATGACTATATCCAAAGTATCAAACAGTTTACTTTCTTAGTGGCTATTTCCAGAAACAGTTCCAAACTACACTGGATATTTTAATCAAATAATATACTTATAATTATTATGATTTAAAGTAAAAATTCATCAATAAAAACTAAAAAATACCATCTTTATTTTTATAATTTTAAAAAAAAAATTCTTCTAGACATTTGAAGAAATTTCAATAGATTTAATGGAAAAATGTTATTTTTTTTTTTTCT
>BGPR01000343.1:199789-239112 GCA_013235015.1 Araneus ventricosus | reverse complement strand
TCAAAAAAACATATGTGAACTTAGTCTCAGTTCAAAACAATCTTGCGAGTATATTTCCTCAAGAAAGCCATCTCACTTCTGTGCAAAAGTAACGTATTACGTAGGCTGTCCATGTCTACACACAAAGATTTGAACAATCGGTGTTAGATGAATTAGCTGCTAAATGGCGCATTAGTAAAGATGTTTTCATGTGCCAGTTTATATCTCTCCACAAACAAAGCGGAGTGGTTTTGGACAATCTTCATCAGTAGAATATTTTTCTTCTTCGAGGCGCACTATTTGAGTTTTTTTTAACAAATCATTATTTCTCACCCGAACAGGCCAATCAGTCGGCTCTTGCACTTCATCTTGTGATCCGCAGTCATCTCCACAGCTGCCAAATCGGTTTCGATTCAATTCTAGATGCCGATCTACAGCTTTCAACCACTTGTCCATTTTGAGATATCAAACAATATCGAACTGAAGTCAAAGATAAGCACTTCCGAGCACGCATACCTGCACAAGTGCTTGTGCCACAACAAAAAAACCAATCAAATTGAGCACCCATAAAACCCAAAGCTTGATTTATAAGAACAGTCGTTATTCGTTTGCATCCCAAGCGAGCTAATGATGTCTGCGTTTAAACATGCTTTCACAGAAACACGTAAAACAAGAATCTTAGAGAAGATTCGATTTCTCGATAAGCCTTAAACTAGAAGGAACAAAATAAAAAAGCATACCACACTGGTCTAGTGAAGCTACAGCTTTTTGCGAACCCACTGATGATTCTATGCTAATTGGGCTGGTGAAGACAAAAATAATTATTTACATGTATCGTTTCTTTTTTTTTCTTATTTTCAGCGTAGGTTAGACTAGATCAACCTTTCACTTTTTACTTTTCACAGAACTTAGGAAACCACAGAGAAAAAGAAAACAAAAAATACTTAATCCTTTATATTTTCTTGTGTCCGCTGTACCGACTTTGATTTCGCGTACCCCCAGGCTGGGAATCTCCGACTTAGAAAAAATGATATTTTGTATTTAATGTTGTATATTGAATTTTGTATATGGTCTTTAGTTCAGAAAATCAATATCAATTCAGTCAGATACGAACTTTGAATCTTACTTTGTTGTAATATTTTTAAATCTCATTTTGATGGTCATGGAAAATAACTTAAAGTCAATTTATTTACACAATCTGATCACAAAAGGCATTCAAAAGTGTTAATATATATTAACATTTTGTTATACTTTTGTGATGCTTCTTGACTCGTATTTACATTCTTTAGTGGATATTAGTAGAGCTAAGTAACTGAGAAATTTAAGAAACCTAAGGGTCAACAATAATCCTATTATTCTGTCAGTAATCCTAGGGAACGTACCACAGGTTGAGAACCTCTGATCTAGCTTATTAGTATTTGAAATGCCGTGTTCACAAACGGATGGACATACGGAGAAAGAAACATAATACTTGTGTGTGTAGATTGTCGGAGATTCTTCAAAATTCAATGTAGCCGCAGTTACGAATTTTTCCCTTCGTGCATTTTCTATATAAAATGATAGTAAAAATTAATATTATCGAGAAAACCTTCTGGACGTGTATTCTTCGACGAAAAATTCGTTGCAAAAGATGTTTTTCCCCCAGCCAATAGGATTGCGGTGGTCTGATGGTGGAGGACTTTCTCAGTTTCAGTATTGGAGGATCATGGAATCGAGGCCAGATTCTAAGACGAATCTGCAATGTACTCGGGATGAGTCGCTCACGATCACTCCATTCTGCGCAAATGGCGAGATGGGATTCCACCTCGTGCCATTTTTAGACAGCTCACTCACGACCGCTCCACTCCGCGCAAATGGCGTGGTAGGATTCCACACCGTTCCATTTTTAAGTCCATCCATGTAGACAGGCATTCACGACAGCTCCACACAGCGCAAATTCAACCACTACCACTCACTTCGATCCCCGCCTTCTCCGACTTCCTCGATGAGCCACTCATCCCAAGTGCCCTCACACACACGTGTACCTTCTCTCCCGGTGTTGATTTATGGCTCGGCAATTCCAATGGAAGGATGGATTTCGCTCCACACGACGACGATTCTGACCGGTTTTTCGCATTAACTATCTGTTTTGGCCTGGAGCTGTCGAATTTGCGTGGCTTGAATGTCTAAAGTGACCATTTATTTTTCCCCCCTCAAGACGGGATATTTACTAATTTTTTGATAATAGTATGTGTATCAAGAAGACACATAATCTTCCGTTTGGAAAGTAAATAATTCAAGTGGTCTTGCATTTTTTTTTTTGAAGATCGTATTTTTGCTTCGGCGTCTCTGGAGTTGAATCAAATTCTTGGCAGGATTTCTTAAAATTTACTTTGGACAATCCGTATGCTCTCGGATTCGGAAACCCTTCGCTCTTTTGCACATGCGCCAGTCAGAGTTATTTTCATCAAAATAGGGGTAAAGTGAGGAATGGAGGGGCAGATACGCTTAGAACTGTGGAAATGCGCTCATCTTACTCATTGCATGACACCCCTTTCCGGTGTAAAATCGTCCAAAAGTGTTGGTCTCGGGATATTGAAACGAACAATAATTAATATCGCTTTAAGAATTGCTATTGCAGCTTCGTCCATACTTATTCACACCAGAAAAGAGCCTTTCTACAGGCGCATCAGTAGTGTAAATTCAATAATTGTAAGGAAGTTCGTATAATACAAATATTAGCGAGAGAGTGTTTGAACAATTCCTTCCAGTGGCTTTCGGTTAAAGCATTTCCAGCGTTTTTTGCGATGAATAAAGTTAGCCCTTAAAAGCCCGATTTTTAAAAAATTGATTTAAAAATGAACCCTTCTTCTTGAATAAAACATGGGAAAAATGCTTCAAAAATCCTATTTTGTTTAAAGTATGGTTTATGGCTACAAAATGGTTTGTTACCATCTGACGACATTGGGCTTTATTTCAGAAAAAAACTCCCGGATAAAATGATATAATGTGAAACGAATTTTAATAACTAATGATTCGAACAAACAATTTCCCCCAACATTGTGGAGTAAAATGTGGTATTCTGGAGCGTACAAACAAAGCTTTTTGTTATGAATTCATTAAAGACATTAAATATGCAATTAAAATTTCTTTACTAAAAATACTTTCATCCCTCAGGTCGGGGCCACTGAGGATATGGGGGAGTTCCGCAACCCGATTCCACCATAGAACCGCCATTGGGTTGGTGTACGTTCTATTTGATTTTCTAGGATTAAACAGCCTGTCGCTGGTGTGGCGCGGAAACTTGGACAGGGGAGTGCTGGCTGAGGTGTCGTGCTCTCCAACTGACAGCCTATCAAAATTGCTCTTCACATTGCTTTATATAAAACGATATGTTAATAATAACTAAACTAAATCTCCCTCAACTCGAAAATTTACTAAGTAAACAATTTCATGAATCAATTATTAAATTATTAGGTATTAATTCATAAAAGATAAAAATGGCAGTGGTGTAGATATGAATCTCTACGCAGTAGAATTAAAGTAGACGTACATTCTTGAAATAAAGAGGAACACTCCAAAGGGGCAATAAAGGGACACAATTTTCTTTAATATTTGTAGATTCTTTGGAGTCACTTATATTCTTAAACGACGGATTCGGAAACCCTCCGCGCTTTGGGGAATGCGCGAATTAAAATAGGGGGAAAGTGAAGAATGGAGGGGTGATGTTTACACTTTACTGAGCGTGATCTAACTAAGAACTCCGGAAATGCGCTCATATGACTCATTGCCTGATACCCCTTTCCTGTGTAAAATCATCCAAAAGTGGTAGTCTCGTAATCCGTTGCTGAACAGTACTATTGCTTGGTCAAACAGATCTTGCTTAAAATTTTGTCAGCTAAAATTTTTTCAGAAAATATTTTTAATAGCTTGTTAGTATAAACGAAAGATATTTCTTGATATATCTTAATTACTTTAAAAGTTAAGATGGAAATCTTATACAATATGTTTGAAATTCGCATTTAAATCAATTTAGGACGTTTAAAAAATGATTTCTTTTCAAGCTGCTAATTTCTTTTCAAAATGCGAACTATTCAAAATATCCTGAGAATTTACAATTAACTTCCAGATGTATAGAATTATTATCATATCCTTCCTTGGAATATTTCTATTGCAAATCAAAGATTCTGTTTTTAAAGAAAACGTTTTTCTGCGCTGTTGAATGAATGTTATGCCAAATATTTATTAGGGTGGATCGCTCTTCTATGGAGAAAAAAAAATTATTATTAATCAAAACCTACCTATGCGGAAAGGGATGTTCTATGGTATGGGGATTAAGAGAAAAATAATAAAAAAATTAAATTCAAAATTTAATACTGCCGCAAGGGGGTTGAAGTTTCAAAAAAAAATTTAAAATACTGAATTTTGATTATAGGATTTAAAAAAAATTATTATTAATAAAAACCTACTTATGCGGAAAAGATGTTCTATGGTATGGAGATTAAGAGAAAAATAATAAAAAAAATTTAAATTCTAAATATAATACTACCGAAAGGGGGTTGTATTTTCAAAAAAAAAATGGAAAAATACTTAATTTTGATTATTGATTATACGATTTTAGATTCGAAATAATTGGGTTTTTTTGCAATATAAATAATCAAAAGTTATGATTAATGAGTAGTGAGTAGTATAATGTACATTGCAACATTTCATGACTCAGCTCCCCCTCCCCACACCGTCAAATCAGTCCGGTTAAACAACTAGAGCAGTAGGCAATGATTTTGGGTGCTTTCAGAATTCTTCGAAGGTCTAATTCCCTTATGTGATTTCTGTCGTCAGCTATTGATATCAGGACATTTTCTGGGTGGCCAAAAAATCAGTTTCTTTTAATAACAGGGTCTATGACATCCTTCAAATCATTCGAGAAATAACGCGATAGAACGATTGATTGATGCAAATGCTGGACCTCATAGATTAATTATTGTTTCGTTTTGATCTTGAACCACATAGACGCATAGACTTTAGCGATGAATGTCGTAATGTCAATAATGCCTCGGATGAATTTTCGTGAGCTACATTGAACCTGAGAATTCTGTTCGCGATTCTAAGCCACCTTGAGTGGCAAACTTTTCCAGGATTTATCTTCTTTAGACTTTCTCTGCAATGTCAGCAGTTTATGGCTTCACAAATTTCTATTAAGTACAGTTGATCAGTACTTAATCTTTCTTGTTAGTCACTTCACATAGCGTGTTTTCTATTGGCGTGGATGAAACTACAGATAGCTCATAGGCGGCTGGTGCACCAAAAAAGTGGGGGGTCAAAAGAGATGCAAGTGGGTGGGGAGCCCCTAAAGTCGATTTTTTTTTTTTTAAAATTGGGCTATATTATTGGATTTTAACACCATTATTGATTAAATGACCTTCTCTAAAAAATTCGGGACACGGCCTCAAAAATCGGAACGGATGGCCACCGTAGACTCCCTCCTTCCAATTCAAAGTTCCATTTCAATTCTTATAAAATAATAACACGAGAAAAATATAAAACACTTACCTATTAAGTCAATTCTTCTTTCTTTAAACTCGTGAATCGATCAATGATGTCGTCACAAAACGACGTACTCCCAAACACAGAGAAAGCAGGTCAGTTATAAATTTATTTATTTCATATTATGTTATACAATATACATCCGTATTATAAATTAGAAGAAAGATAGCCTGCGATTTTTGTTCTTCGCAAATTGTTCTATTGCCTTAATAAAGTCAATATCTATAGTATATTCGATCTTCAAAACAGCAAGTGCAGAAAGCCTCTCTTGACACATACTATTTCTAAGGTATGATTTTAAAGATCTTAAGCATGAAAAACTTCTCTCATATGATGCAGATGAGACAGGTATCACAAGGAGAATTTGGATTAGTTTCGTCAAGTATGGAAATATGTATATCACAGAATTCCTTTTCAACAAGAAAATTGTATCTGTTCCTCAGTTCTGTTATCTCCGTGGATATTTCTGGCAAAGAGTCGATGTATTTTTTGTACATTTTCAGAAAAATTTGTATCACCCCCTTTATTTTTTCCATATCAAGATCATGTGTTTCAGAGACTTCTTGAATTGATGCAATTTTTATAATCTTTTATGGATTGGAACATGTTACATCTGTTAGAAATTGAAAAATATCCAACTCATTTTCTTTGAACCTTTCGTCTATTGTCTTTAAAGCAGCATCTATAACTGGATTCCATTCCATTCCATTCGATAGAACGATTTAACACCCTGTGACATGCCGAAGGAACCGCCGCCTATTTTCGAAGACACCTTTCTAGAGCGTGGAAGTTTTGGAGAAGTAAACGATTTTGTTTCACAAATATCGTTAACATATATCCACAACTTTTCAAAAAAATCTTCACTTCGGAATTCGTGCAAGCATTCTTTTGTTGTATTAACCAGTTGTTTAACTGCTAAAAAAAATTAGCGATTTTGATTGCAAAGCTTTTGAAAGCGTATCTGTAGCTTCCAAAACTCTTTGTATCAGAAGTAGACAAAAAATGAATTGGAAACTTTCGATATTATTTAGCAAAGCTTCAGCTTGCGATCCATTTTTCGATGGATCGTTAATTTTGAACTTTGAAAAGTGGAGGGGCAAAGCCCTTTTACTTTTGGAAGTGAGGGGGCAGTTGACCCCCTTGCCCCCCCCCGGACGAGCCGCCTATGAGATACCTTCTCGAATCCGGCCAACGATTGTCTTATTTCGCCAGTCAGGCTTCTGGGCCCAGTTGTGGTTCTATCCACGTGCGCGAAAAGATGACGTAGTGGAAGCTCGTTGGCTTGTAACTGGCACACAAACCACTGTAGTGGACAATTCAGGATCAGTTCCATGTTACGTATAATACCATACCTCCTTTGACACCTGTGTTGACAGATGTTCCGTCGCAACCAACTTTGTTACATCTATGTCATCGTCAACTCATGACAAAAAAACTATATATGTTATTTCCAATAATTTGCGCTCTCCCGAAATTTACAGACACGTGGCCGATGTACTCAGAGCCAGGTCCTTTTTACAAAGCTTATGTGTTCTTCTATTATGGCTTTTCTTCTGTTGTCTTCCATTGATAGAGTCCTGTCTTTTCGCCCATCGAAGTATAAACCAAACTGGTCATGGTCATAATCTTTTATGACCTGAGACAATAGAGCGGCTTTTGTTCTCCCACGCCGAATTTTGTTTCTGTCGACAACATTCAAAACATTGCTTTCTGAGATAATGCCCACATCTTGAAGCGCAGCTGACACGATGGCAGCGCCTGCTCGGTCGGAAATAACAAATCGGTCCAATGTTCTAACAGCAGCTAAAACTTTTGTCACTACAGGTGTGACTGTGGGGAAGATTCCATGAAGTACCACTTCCGACTTATGGAGGGGTGGGGGGATAAAGCAGGAGACAGAAAAAAGAAGGGATTGCCTACTGCTCTAGTTGTTTAACCGGAATGATTTGACGGTGTGGGGAGGGGGAGCTGAGTCATAAAATGTTGCAATGTACATTATACTACTCACTCATTAATCATAACTTGCTACTTTTATATTGCGAAACTCCCCACTATTTGAATCTAAAATCGTAAGCAATTCAATAACACCAAAATTAAGTATTTTCTTTCATTTTCTGAAAATAACCCCTTTTCGGTGAGTATTAAATTTTAGAATTTGACTTTTTTATTATTTTTCCTTTAATCTCCATACATTAGAACATCTTTTCCGCAAGTAGGTTTTGAAATACCCTGAAAAAAATTTTCGATGCACCTAATATTTATAAGTTATAGTTTCTTTAAATACCCCAGAGTGGTGCATCTAATTTTAAACTCTATGCTTTTCCTTTTTCTTTTTTCTTATTTTAGATCTTACATTCTTCTACGCAGCTAGCCTGTAGTGAGAATATTATCTAAAACTGAAATTCAAGAAACCACTCATTATTTTTCTGAGCTGGCAGCTCTTTCCTTCACAGAAGCTGCAGTGCAAGAAATCTTATATTATTTTATTTATCATTAGTTTATTTTTTCCTTAGGAAAGAGGTGGGGACCTTCAGCTGCAGTGTGAAGGCTCGACTGGTTGTTTATCAATCATGTGGACACTATATCTGAGCTTCTGGAAGTGATTTATAATGTCGAGAGATTCCTGTAGTTTACCTCCTGAACAGAACATTGCACCTGCCTCCCTGGGATCTGAAGAGTCTTTTCGCAAACCATATCCCTCCTCCCTCCCGCGTTATGTTGTCGTTCGAGATTACGCAACGCCACATCGTCCGTTGTTCCTCATAACTTGGGCAGGCTTTAGTTTGTTGACCGGAATTCGGGTGAAAATTCTTTTCCCTTCGGAACGAAAATTTATTGCTTTACTTTTTTCTCCATTCTTATTCACTTCGTTTAAATTTACTGCTTTTATTTATTATTCCGTCTCATTCCTTTCAGAGCAAACGATTACTATTCACGCTGCTTGAAGAAAAGATTATGATATAATTCTGACAATAGAGGCACACATTTCCGACAAATTTTATTATTATTTTAAGAAATCGTTTGCATTGTCATCTCGGAAAGCATGTTGGTTGTAGAATGCTGATTTATTCATTTCCAGTATAGCAGTTTGGTTTTTAATTAAAATAATGTTTTGCGTTCTTTAAGTGGTAAACATTTTCCTGGAAACATCTAAGCAGGAGGAGGAAAATATTTCATAGAAAATCAAATTAAATTACTAAGAGAGTGGACATGTATTGAATCTCTAGCAATCAAAATTCGCTTTTTGTCTCGAAAAATAAACTGATTCAACAAAATTCCCAAGCTTTTTAAGAAAAATAAAATTTAGAGTTCAGTGCTATGAGTACCGCAGTGCCATGACATTTACAAGCATATCAATTGGATTACCTGAAATTATCTAGACTACAGAGACTATTCAAAGTATAAGTAAGTAGGTTTTTTTTTCTTTCTTCTTGTTGAAATAATGAATTAATAAGCTATTCACAAGTTTTCGTTTGAAATTTACCCTTGTTGATTTAGTGTTAATATATACATAATAAATCAATCTTTTAAATGCAAGAGAAATCTTAACAAAAGAATAAAACCGAAAATATTTGAAATTAAAAAAAGAAATAGAGAATAAATTTACTTCATTTAAGAGAAACTGAAAGACAGTTTTTATTTATTTGAATTCTTCTGAACTCTTTAAAAATAAACAAAATTTTAACTTTTCTTATTTTTTACTTTAATTTTTTAACTATCATTTTAGTATTTAGTGTAGATATTTTACTTTGTCTTGATTTAAAAATAAAAATAAATGATTATGCAAATGTTTGTTTTATTTTCTTAAACTAAGTGAACAGGCCGCTAAATATAAAAGAGCATAACAAATAGATAAAATTTGGCAGATTCATAAACTTATTTTTTTCACTGATAATAATTGCATCATAAGTTATATATTTCTATCCTAAGTTACGTAATGAAAATATTATTTAAAAATGCAAATAGTGAAAAGCCCTCTTTCAGAATTCGTACTAATTTTTAGATAAATGATTTAAAGGCTCCTGATTAAAATTAAAGTAGTAATTAAACTTTCGAAATAACCACTTCACTACACCTAAGAAATTTCTTTTCCTTGTTTAATGGAATATCTACGTAAAATATGAAAGAGTTGAAAAAAAGTAAATGTTAAGCTGCGAAGAATGAATTCGCTGGAATATTTATTATTATAATTTTCCTTTTGAATCTACTATGTGAAAGAAACATGAATCGTAATGAATTGAATGAAAATGAATTTTCTCGAGTTCTTGAAATATTTTACCTAGAGTTCCATCCTAACGGTTAGTAGCTGTCTAAACTCATACCAGCTATTTGTTTAGATATTTCCAAATATATATCCTATTTATTCTTCAACGGCTTAGCGGTTTCGTGTTCCCGATTTGTTTTGTCAAATGTACTTTTCTTTGCGGTTGTCTTTAGGAAGTTACAATTTTGATGCAGTAACGTTTGGAATATTTGAACTTGATTTGACATACGAGAAGACGAATAAATATAAGAACTACTGCACTATAAAGCTGAAACCATTCAGCATTAAGTAATTATAACAATTGTATATATTTTATTTGTAATTTAATGTACTCCTTAAAATTTTGGAGTGAAAAATTCCTTTACATTTCAGGTAAACAAAAGGCATTTGGTTCACTTGAATTGTAATAAAGGGTTCAAATTTTTGTGTTTAAATTAGAATGATTTTCTAAGCGGAGAAGTTGTGAAGTTTGCTTCAAGTCATCGTACTGATAGTCTTTAGTAATATAAGAAAAACAGATAATTCCGCCAATTAATCTAAAAATAAGAATGCTTGAATTGCAATAAGTCTGATAACAAATCAGAAAAATAAGTTAGGGAAAAGTATTGAGAATTTATAGATTTGTAGTAATGATGTAAAATTTAGAGAATGCATAGCATATATATTAATCTGCAGTACATACTTTTAAATAGATAACTAAAGGTATCAAAAAAAAATCTTAAAATAAATGAGAAAACATGCTAAGAAAAATGAAAGTTGAATTTTTAAAAACATTTTCACGAAAATTTTGAGAAAAATTGAATTATAAATTAGAATTGCACTGTAATAATATTTATGGAATTTTTGAAACTTTATATTAATCATAACTAATATAAAGATATGTCCAATTATTCTTCATATTGGAAATCAAGCAATTCAGCATTAGAAGTGTAAATCTTTTCGTACTGATTGAAAAAATATAAACAAATTATTACTCAGATGTGCTATAAAAAGCTTTAAGATTTTAAACGCGCATGAAATCGCCATTGTAAATTCTGTACTTCATAAAATGTTGTACGGAAATAGAAAAGACATACTATCTTCAAAAGACAATCGTTGAAACCACAAAAATAGAAGGTCGTTTTAGTTAGATAAATGTAATTGGTATTTACGCTTTTAATTCCTCTGACAACATAATCACGCACATGGTCGTTTAAACCACAGCTAAATATGCAACAGGTGTCTAGTGAATGCTGGTGAATAGTTTCTCAAGGAGAACCGAACATCAAGGGCGGCTTGCTCTGGCTGCATTCCATTCACTTCGATCGTATCTTCATGTGCGATCTATCAGGTGTATTCCGATATCAATTTAGAAAAGCAATGTATGTCATTATACATTTCATGGTAGTTTCGTTAGACGTATAATCGAAATTTTACTAAACAACTTTGATTATTACAAACTTAATGCTACTAATTCAAATTCATTTGAAAGTAATAATTTTTAAGGTAGTACTAGTATAATACTACATAGCATGGAAAACAATAATTAAATTTTACAATTCATCATTTATCATGAAATTGAGAAATATTCCCTTATTGCATATCTTGAGAACTAGATTTCTTATTTTATACGATTAACGGGCATGCAGGTAGGCGTTTAATTAACCCTTTGCAGACAGGTAACTTTCTAGAACACTCAAATCAGTTTGGCGCACTTTATACGCCATCCCATTTTTTCATACTTTGTGCTTATTTAATTACATAAAACTTTATTTTCCATTGTAATAAGATTAGGGGTTTGAATGGATGGATAATATACACATTTGTGCCCGAATTTTAGTCCTCTTCGTTAACTGGATTTCTTACGCCTCGATCTCGAAATCGGTGAACTGTGGCGCACATTATACGCCATACAAAAGGCTAAGAAAATCTTTAACCACAGTTTAACGTGCTGATAGTCTATGAGTATTAAATACGTCGTTATGAATCGAATTAAGCTCATTGGATGTTTTTTCACTCTTCTTTTGACAAAAGAAATAAGATTTTTCAATAAAGTCCATTGCGTCTTTAAAGAAAGGTGGAGAAACTTCTTCATTGTCGCTTGAATTAGCACCAGACTATTTGTCTTCTATTAATTCACCAATTGCGTGTAATTTCTAAGTCATGATATCGTTATCGCAGTTCACATACTAGAAAGGAGCAAATTTTAAGTTTTAGAACGAAAGGAAACGACATATAACCGAAGCTTTGCGTCGTATGAACGAAGTATTTTGTCATTAAAATGGATACGAATAAATCGGGACTGTGATAAAATGACGTATAAATGTAAACGACGTATAAATGAGAAACGTATGAACATGTTTCAGTTTTCTCCAAAGAAAGCAAAAGCCAACACGCGACATAACAAGGCAATAAATTATACGAATGGATAAAGGAAATGATTTAAAATGAAAATATATGAATTTTGTAGTTTTATTTTTGCTACTAGGTAATATACTGAATTTTTTTTCGTCTTTTCATTCTATGAACATTCTTGTTATAGCAATCCTTCCACAATATTACTCAACAAACGAAGTTGTTTAGTGTACATTCTTTGCGTAAAACCTTTTTTAGTACGTCGTTCAAGGGGCTTTCTAAAAGGACACACTATAGAATCTTGGTTCAAAATATTATTGCTTTAAAACTTGACTACTGTTTAGCTCACTACCACTTTATAGATAAACTACTTACTTTAGCCCTACAATTGAAGGTATAGGTCTACTTTTTAACGAGATTTCATAATCATTTTAATATATTATTGTGCTTATAATTTCAGACAGTACCAATAAAATTTATAATAGTTTAAATTTTATAAATTTTAACACTTTTTAAAATAATTGATTGAACAACACGTGATGATAATTATAGAACTTTTATTGGCGTAACCCTTCTTGACTAACCAGATAGATATTTCTTCAATATTGAATTTTTATCGCAGAAATGGAAAAAAATGTAATTTCATTATTGGGTATACTGCGATATTTTAGATAGTTTTGTTACAATGGGTAGTAATTAAAATTATATTTTTATTGCAATAGTTTTGCACTATCTTCTTTTTTTTTATTTCTTTTTAGGGAAGTTTACAAGGAAACCTCTAATTTTAATTTTGTTTCGGGGGAAAAATTATCTTAGTTTCAAAGTTGTGACGTTTGATTTTGGATTCTAATTAAATCACTGTGAATTGAATTTAAATACTTAAAAAATGTTTTCTCCTTTGGTTTCAAGTGACGCAATATCGAATACCTGTGACGTTATAAAGAATTTTTAAGCACTGAAGAGAACAAGAACGAATCAGGACCAAGGCGAAACGACGTATTAATGAGAACTTCATACTAACAAGCAACGTTTTAAAGAGAGAGTTTAAAATGCTCTTGAGATAACTTGTTCTTACGAAGGCTCAATATAAATTATAAGAAATTCAATATAAAATAATAATAATAAAGCATAAGTTTCTCTCGAAAGTTTCGGTTTAATCAGATTTTTTCTCATTTAATAAGGAATTTCATTATTTTTTTATTTGAGTTGTTTCAAATCTGCTAATTACTTCCTGTAGCCTTGAGTAACATTAGATTTTCTACGCCTAGATATATTTTTAATGCTTTTCATTACTATTTTCAATATTTACGTTTTTCTGTGTTGTAAATTCCAAGGTAATTTTTTTTAATGTTGGTTCTAAAAGGTTTTAAATAGTTTCATTTAGTCAACTTAAACTGAAAAGCTGAAATATGAGAGAAAATAGGGTGCTTACGTAAGTGTATTATTTTTTTTTCTTTTGTTCATTATTTATTTCTCTGAGTATAGTAATATTTGTTTTATTTACTTTTCTTTTAAGTCATATAATATAAATTATTTACCATACTCCAACAACACATTTAAATAATTTATGAAGCAATTAAAATTTATGTGAATTATAAAATGTAGAGCATTTTAAACTAAGTTTACCTTTTAAACATTTAAGGCCATTTTTTTTAAAGTAGCATTTCCTATTATAACCGTAATCGAAAAATGTTATTTTCAGATTAGTATAAGATTTCATTTCAAAATATAAGAGATGCACAAAAACAAACTATGTATAAATAAATCAAATCGATGAATAAATCAAATTTGCAACTTAAACTTTTCAAAGTTTTTAAGTGCATATTTCGTATTCTTAATAAAACCCCTTATACCTCCACATTTATTATAGCATTGATATCAGTAAAATAAATTTCAAAACCAAAACAAGAATACTTTCACTTTTAAAATTAACGTCAAAAATTATTATATCAAATGAAGCATATGATTGAAAACATAATAAAACTAAACTTTTAAAATTAATATTTATTTGTGAAATATTTTATATTCAACATGAATACCTTAATTTTCAAAATTTAATATGGACACTACAACATTAGTTTCAAATCACAAACACTTTAAATTTTTTCAAATGCAATTTCATAACAATTTATGATGAATCACAAAATATAAATCAATACAGAACGACACCAAATAATTTCTTTTCAAATATAAACTTAAAATAAACAATAATCAAAAGTAAAGAATTAAACAAAAGCGATAAAAGTTATATTTTTTGGTGCACCACGTCGAGGAATTTTAGAATTTATTTGTAGGTTTTATTTGAATCAGCTGCAGTTTTTTGAAACCGATAACACAGGGAAACTGAAATTATGAAAATCTTGGGGAAATTAGTATATTATTTTTTTTCCTTCTTGATGAAAACCGAAACAGAAGCGTAAAACGAAATGAAGATTTGAAGCACAATATGGATATTCCGTTAGAATTTTGAGAATTAAATCACATTTTTCCTGAAGCACACAATGGTGAGGACTTTTCGTTGACACTTTTGAAAAACATTGTAGATGTGGAGTGGAGTTGACGCTGTATCAGGAATTTCCTTGCTGGCAGCTGGATTTCAGGATATCAGGGACGAGACATCAGGAAAAGTACAGAGTCTGATGTTGATTTTTCAGGAAGCACTATTAGAAGTTCCGATAAATTTGCAGCTATTTTGGTCAGCCATTTTTTGTTATTCCCCGTCACTCTCCATTACGTTGTTTCGTTTTTAATTCTTACATTTTTAAATTTTTTTCCTAAGAATTTTTTCTCCGTGCAGACCATCCTGCCGACTCTTAAAATGTTTTCATTGTTGTAGTCGTTAAACAAAAAACACAGGCCGAGTTCAATTCTAAATTCCATTTTATTATGGGAGAGTGACGAAATGTACGTACATCTTCGTTTAAGTTTTAAGCCAAAAGTGAACAGAAGATCCCTGCTTTTTCTCAGGTAGGGATTTAATAGATAGACATTTGAACAAAGTGAAGGGAATAATAGCTATTTTTAGTATCTTACGTAAGTGTTTTAGGGAAAATGCATGGCGACAACAAGTCGCTGATTTCGCGAGTTGTGTGCGTGTGGAAACGATTAAAATATTCTTTTAGTAATAAATATGCCAAGACGAGAGATTTAATATACCTCCAGAGCGGGGAATAGAACGAAACTGGAGTTTAAGAGAAGTGAGTTTGGAATACATTGAGACTTTAAAATATATAATATTAGAATTTGAAATGAAATTAAATGAGTTTATTACATATATATAGTCAACACAGTAGAGACACATTATTGAATTTCTCGATTAATTACAATTACGATTAAAGACAAATAAACACGTTAAGACACTGCCGAAAATAATAATCGAAGGCATCCAGTTGAAGGTTATGACGTATTCTGAACCCTGCACCGTCATTCAATGAAATTGCATACAATGCAATACATGTAGGGAAGGCTTACCGAATGAAATTTTAAACGATTTCAAATGGAACAATACGACAAACATAATTTCTGTAGTATTTAAATATATCCAAAATGAATCAGAGAAGAAGGGGAAAAAAGAGAGAGAAAGATGAAATCTTCAACTTCAGGTTTAAACTTTGAAGCCACATTATGCAAATAGCTTCTTGAAGACATATTTAATTTTTTCCAGTCTTCCGTAACTAAAGATATCAGCCATATGCTCGACTATCAAAGAGTATATACAAACAAACAAATTAAAAGAATGGTCTGTCGACGCGAAGCAAATATATATATCAAGGGGAAAGCTCATCCCTCTACAGAACAAAAAAAAACCCTTTAAGAATGTGTTTTTCTTTTAATTCATGTTATAATAGTTAATCACTAATTAAATAAAAATTTAGTATAAGCCCACTTATGCGCACAATAATTCTGCTCGGTTTAGTGAAGATACCTTAAAACTCCGTCCACCATGAAATTATACATGGTTGAACATACCTCCCACATGATGCCCTACCCATATATGATACAGCCTCTATGTTTAGGGTTGGTATAATTTCCAAGCAATGATTTGGGACGTTTAAGCGCTAAATAGATAAAACATGAAAAAAGTGAGTTGTTTATTTTAATCTAATAAAAAATCAACAATGCCTAAGCAATCTAAAAAAAATGAACACTTAGAATAATAAAAAAGATGCCAGGCTAATCCTTTTTAGCCCAGTCATATTTTTAAGTTGATTTTACTTTCTTAATTATATCATCTTCTTCTTTTACATAATTATAAAACTGGGTGCAAGTTATTTTAAAATTATAATGACAAACCAAACTTCTTCACTGGCGACCTGTTTCTGTCGTCCGACCATTGAGTTGACATTAGGGAAAATATTCTTCTGCATTGTGGGCTCGAATGGCAAATACGTATTCGCATAACTTTATTACATTTGGTCAATATAAGGGAGAAAAACGGGACGTATGGCAACCCTTTCTACGTTTGATATTTTAGATTCATCCCTGTTTATTATTTGCAAAAGAATATTCTGTGATGAAATGATTATTTCCCAAGACTAAATAACAACATGAAAGTTTCAAAAGAATTCTGACTGGCGTGTTAAGAAATGATTGCACAGTCAGTGGTCCTTTCAGTGGCGTAGCGAGGGGTGGGCAAGGGGGTTATAGATGCTCCGGGTGCCTGGGGGTGAGGCACGAAAACAATATGTTTCCAAAATATGTTTTTATGAGAGTTTTTCCAAAAGTGTATTTAATGCCGAAAGTCGACGGAGGGGCGGGCGAAAGACGCACAATGCGCTCCGGGTGCTGTTTACGCTCCTCCGGGCTAAAAAATATTACTTTATGTCAGCCATCAGTTTCAAAATATAATTTTAGGCAAACAGAAAACTACTCATTGCAACCAAATATTAACCCCTTCTTTGTCGGATTTTTATTCGAATCTCCGACAAAACGATTATGTAAAGAGGGAAATCTCACCGCGAAAAAGTGGGACTATTTGCGACATTTCTTAGCAATATTCTGAAACACAAAAATATCGCGAAATATAACGAGACTTGTAAGTAGCGACGGATTCATTTTGAACGATGCAATATTTCTCTTCGTCGCATGGGGTTGAGTACGAACTGTGTGCTAAAATTATAGGGAAGCAGAAAATTACTCATTGTACCCAAATATTAAGTGCGAACTGTGTGCTAAAATTATAGGGAAGCAGAAAATTACTCATTGTACCCAAATATTAAGTGCGAACTGTGTGCTAAAACTTGCTTGTTCAAAAGAAAGACAGCAGTCTTTCAGTTGTGCTGATAGAAGATGAAGGTCCATCCATGAAAGTTTCGGTTTGCCGAATATCATTCGAAAGTATCATCGAAAGAGATTGACGTATCTTAAATGGCTGTACTTGAATTCAGTCGCTGCTGCTCGGAGTTTCTACAACGGATGTTCAAGTTAAGTCAACCCTTTATTTACCGAATTAACTTACCAACAACTTTTCAATTTTATTTTGGCATCATTAGATTCGTTTTAATGCAGAATAACTTCAGGAAAGATGAAAAAACTTTTTTTAATTAAATAAAATCATTTAATTAATTTGATTAATAATTTAAAAATTTAATTTTTGACTTCATCTGCCATCTGCTGCCAGCTGTCGTAACTACATTCCTCGTGTTCATGTGAATACTGTCAGGAAAAACTCGAATTGCGAAGCGTTATTAAAGTAGTATAGTCGGGAAATAAAGGGTAAGAGTTTGCTTGAAGTCTCACCTTAGAGATCGCGAATTCAAAGCCAAATTTCGTAAAATATCCTCCTCGTGCAGGGAATCTGTCAAGCGGGCCATTCACATCTCATCCAAACTGGAATTTTTGGAAAACGCAATCGTCAGTTTTAAAAACCGATGGGAAATTGGCACAGCGGCATGGCAAAGCTGCCAACACTTCATGCGCCGATTCCAATTTGTAGCCTCGAGCGAGGGTAGTAGCACGATCAAAGGGTCTGCATACATTGGGACCTCGCTTCGAGGGTTGAAATGAAACTCGAAATCGGTAGCGGGATCGAAGAGCGACGGTAAGAAGGGGGATCAAAGATGGGTGGTGGCGCACTTTAGAGCCTCGAGTGAATGACGTGCCTGATTTTTCGACTTGAATGGGTGAAAAAAAGACAGTCTTGGAACAAATGGAGTGGAACGGAGCAGAGCGGAACTGCCGGCTTCACGAATCGCGTGTCCTCTCGTTGGTGAAGAGTTTCACGATTCCCTCCCCGTCATCTGATTGCGCATCAAGATTATTTGGTTCCCTTTCTGTGACTTCAACATCAAAACTACTTGAAAATTCAATTTTAAACGAGCTGTCCTTTGAAAATTTCATTACAAGGTCGAGGAATTTCTAAATAATTATCACAAATTTTAGTTTAGTTTAGTTATTTTAACATCCCGTTTTTTGCAACGCGAGGACTGTTTTGAGACGGACCTTGTAATTTTGAACCGCGGTCAGCTAACGAGGACGACACCTGAGCTGGCATCCCCTTCTCCAAACTTCCGCACCACACCAGAGGGAGGACATTTGGCCCCCTTTATTTAAAGCGGGACATTCAGTGCTGTTCCACTCCACGATTTTTGGAAGGCAAAACCTTTCGTCAGTGTGAAATTCCGATGAAAATGGGAGCATATAGACAGCGCTGTTGGAATTCAACGAATTTGATATTCATTGGAATGGAAGGCCATAAAAATGAAATATGATTATTCGAGCTTGGCGATAAATCACCTGCGTGTGTGTTGGAAGGGAAGAGTGCGTAGACTGGAGGAATCAGGGCGGGGAGGGGAGGGTCCCTCTTGTGGGGGAGGGGGAGAATTGGGTGGGAGTCAATCTCGCGTGAGGAGGAATAGGGGGGGGGGGCGTGCGCTTTGGAACATCTGTGAATGACTTGCCTAAATTGATTGACTGGATTGAGAGGAATACAAACCAGTTGTTGGTGCAAATAAGGTGGTCCGGTGTCTATCGATATATTCAAGAAACCGTGTTGGTGCAAATGGAACTGCTCGTGAATTCCCAGCTTAATGCCAAGCCTAAGCACATGACGGATCTTCAGTAGAATCGGGTTTCGAGTCTAGAACTTTCCGGCTCCGAAGCCGAAACCTTACCACTAGCCACCGCGGCTCCATTTATCACAAGGATTTTTACAGACGTTTTGGAAAGGTTGATTTCTTGACAATAAACAATAAAGAGAGCATCGATAGTGATCCTTGTACATAAAAGATTAGACACCAGTTATGTGTCAAGATGCTGGCAATTTAACTGAAAGCAGACAGAGCACTGTTTAGTCAGAAGTGTGGAGCGTGCTTCATAATGAGGCAATCATCATTGACTCATCCGAAAGAGCGGATCAGAATCCGGTTGGTAAATATTTGCTTTTCAATTTTCTCTCCGCGAGACAGGGTGGCGCAACCGAAACACTCCCTCCGTTGACTTAACCCTCACGCCCACGGCCCGAGGAGGTGTCCGTTTCCAATCATTTTTATTCATTTGCCGCTTCTTGCTATTCGCGTATGCAAATCGTCTCCGGAGCAGAATTGGGTGTCGCGAAATCCCCAGCATGCCCACGCTCGATGAGTAATCTCGGGCGGTATTCCACAGACGTTTCTCTTTTGGGTGGAGGGACGGATTGGGTTTCGGGTAACCGCCCACACGCACCACTCGAGCTACCGGTGATTGGACCCTGGGACCCGCTCGATCCTTCTGAAGAATCTGGGTGTTGTGGATTAATTTGCTCTTGCTTACCCAGGGCCGTCTTAACAGAGTTGAGCGCCCTGGGCTAGAATAATTTGGCGCCCATCAGAACCGTAACTAGGAATTTGAGCGCCTAAGCACCCCTTCCTTCACCCAAAGAACCTCATAAGGTAATTGAGGAGCAACAAAAAAAAGGTTATCTGTTGTCTAATTAACGTCTTACAATTTAGGAATTCGGTGTCTTTTCATATTTAAAATTATAATTAAATAACTTTTTCGGTTCAAAATTAAAATAAAAACAGTATAGTAAATTTGCAGGCGTCTTTGGATCATTGACGCCCCTTAGCTAGAGCCCTATTAGTCCAGATGGGCCTGTGCTTATATTATAGAATTCTGCAGCCCAGTGGTTTTTCCTTGCGGTGAAGCTCTCACAACTAAGACGAATACTTTTGCCAACGCGTTTTCATTGTTTCGGCTGAAATAGTCTAATTTAATGTAAATTATATGATAAGTGAGAATTTTTTAGCATAATAATATCGTCTGATAAATATTTTTGGTTTGATAAATGCAGTTGAAAAATTTATGTTGATCTTAAAAAACTAGAATAATATCGTTTGAAAAATGTTTTTGATTTGATAAATGCAGTTGAAAAATTTGTGTTGATCGGAAAAAAAAGCTAGAAGTTTTTCATAAACTATGTTTGGTTGCCTTATAATTCTGCAACAAAAATAATTAATAATATTTCAAGCGTTAGACAGATTGGATAAAATTGCATAAGCTCTTTCAAATCATTTGCAAATCATCGCAGCAAGGCCAAAATTGGTTTTTGCGCTATAAAACCAAAGCTTTTGGCAAATCTCATATTTAAATAAATTCAATAAAAACAGCTTTTAAAAACACACTTTTATTAGTGTACTACAAAGCAGATTTATTTTATTTGAATTAATTAAAATTATTTTCTACTTATTAGTGTTTAATTTATATTTCATTATTAGAAATATCATAAAATTTGAAAACAATTTTTTTTCTCAAATTCACTACCAGGTGGTGCAACTCGTATATAATCGAAATTTAATTTAATTAATCAAATAACTGATTATTAAGTTGTGAAAATTGTAAACAAGTGTATTATCATCGAGAATACGTAAGCGTAGAAAATTTCAAAACGCATAAGCTCATCAGGGAAAGAGTGGAAAATCGATTACAAAATTTCATCTTTACACACATGAAACAACGCAAGTTAAATAAAAACTTAAAAAAGGATACTCTTTTATATGTCTGTATCTACGTATTTTTATTGCTTGTCTTGTAAACGAAAGACCTAAGCAAAAATGTTCCCTCTCCACTTTTAAAAACAGCCGTGGGTGTTCCTTTTCCTTTTGAGGTAAAAAACCGCAGCAGAGAAAAATTCAGTATTGGGATCCGTTCTGCTTAGCCTTGACAGAATTATTGTTTTTTTTCACCCAAAATTGCGGTCCAGAGATCCCTTTCTAAAAATTATGACGAGAGGAAGCGCATTTTATTTCTTCACCTTTGACCTGGGTGCTTTTCGCACAGGGTTTTCTGCTCAATTTCTGTCTGTTCTTTGTCGTTAGAGAAAGTCGGAGACTCTTATACCACGTGGGATATTCCTAGAAGAAGTACTGGAATTTTTCGGGATTGGTTTAAAGTTGTGAGGGGGCGTGATTAATTTTCGCCCTGTAACCAATTAAAATCGAGGGTTGCATGATTTTCATGATTTTGGCGAGATCAGAGGGATTATTTTGGCGTAGAGGCGATCGCCAAGAAAAATTTAAAAAGGGGTGTTTGGGGTTAGATGGGCTAACGCGCGGCGGAGGAGAGGCTGAACTGATCCGATTTGACCGAACCGAGTCTGACCCTTGGCGTGCATAGCGCTTACCATGAAGGGCAGTGCGGAGAAAATCTGCCGCTAGCGGATTTAAAAGTTATTTTTTTGTTGTGAGTGATCTGCGTTTGGGCAGAACAAGCGGCCCAAAATTTTTCCAACTGAAGATTTTTGAGAAGGAAAGGATGGTCGTCTCCATTTCATGCACGAGAACCAGTAAATGCCGGAATTGTGTGTCCCAGGCCATAACTCCCGTGAAAATACTTGCAAAACCTCAAGCAAAATCTGTTTCCAGTTACACCTCCGAAGTCTGTTTGCAAATCAACGAGAACAATATGAACTGTTCGCCAGTGTCTGATAACTAAGATTCTAGGAGGCTAATGAAATCGAAATTGAATCACAAAGGAAGAGAAATCCCATGCAGAACTGAATTAACTCCCTTTTGCTGACGCAAATCTGCTTCCAGTAACACCTCCGAAGTCTGTTTGCAAATCAACGGGAACAATATGAACTGTTCGCCAGTGTCTGATAACTAAGATTCTAGGAGGCTAATGAAATCAAAATTAAAACACAAAGGAAGAGAAATCCCATGCAGAACTGAATTAACTCCCTTTTTGCTGACGGTTGGTGCCCAAACAGGAATGATTCTTCCAGTTGCCATCCTAAAATTAAGATAAGTGCATTCCTTAACCCTCATTTTATATTTTGAGAAACTAAATTAAATTTAATAAGCTGATAAAATGTAATGTGTTAATTTGAAAACATCAAATAATTTAATTCATGGGAAATGTAACGTGTAATTTTAAACATCAAATAATTCAATTTGTAACAATTGTAAGTTATAATCTTAGACATCTAAATTAGTAATTTCAAGAAGAAAATGGAAATATAGGATATTCAAGAATTGTGATGATGATGAAAATAATAAATTTAAAATAAATTATCATGTTAGAATGTTTAATACTGTAATGTGAATTAAAGGGTTTATAGAATACTGAAATCATTATGCTTCATGCATTTATTTTTTTATATTATATGATCATTTTGAATGTGTGAGCAAATCCATAGTTATTTCATCAATTTCGAATACAGAATATCTAAGTTATTTACAGAAATGTTTTTTTTAGAATGATTTAACTTCAGTAAAATGTGTATGAATCAATGTATGTTGTCTAAAAGTAGTGTTAGCATCTATTGCATATGAATATGACACCTGCTATGATGAGAAGTTATGTTTGTTTGATTTAATTAAATATAATTGACTGAATAAAACCTTAACATTTTATGGGGAGAATTATTATAAGAAATTTTAAGCATCAACAAAAATTTAAATTAGAGATGGCCACTCATATAATCCTAAAAATGATAAGTTTAATATTTTAAAAATTTAAATAGGCTGTAGGGTAGCATTTGGAATCATTAATGAACAAGTAATTAAAAATCTGTTTGAGAAAGGGTCGACCCTAATACTGATTACTTATTTTAAAAGATTGTTATGGATGTCAAGCTTTGAAAATTCTTGTATGTGTGTCGATATTATATGTGTATGTTTATGTGCAAAAGGTAACTTAATAAATTAATTAGGTTTAAAATTTGGCTTTGTTTTTCTTATCATATACTTAAGTACTGTGAAGGAAATGAGATTTTTGGGTTATTGCAGATTTTAGACTCTTCTAAAATTAACACAACGCATTAGGTTAATCACTTTCTAACTTATGTTTTTTAATTGTGGATGTTATTTAAAGGATATTTGAAATAGAAGCTAAGTAGAGATTGGATCTATTGCCTTTGCTAAGAGTTTCTAACTTACGTTTTTTAATTGTGGATGTTATTTAAAGGATATTTGAAATAGAAGCTAAGTAGAGATTGGATCTATTGCCTTTGCTAAGAGTTTCATTAAGCAGAGATATAAGTTGGTTGTTTGTGAATCTGTTTAATATTGATTGAAGTTAAAGTTATGAGATTTAAAGATTACTGATATGTGTGAATTTTCATCTTGAGGTTAATAAGCAGTGTATTTTGAGTTATGATAAGCAACAGGTGTAGTGACATTCTAAACTGTTGAAACTTCTAATATTTGAAGGTGTAAATTTCTAATTGAAATTCTCAAATTATTTAATCTAATGATTTGTTTAGTAATTCTTAAATGCTCTTAAGTCCATCAAAGGACTACTAGAATTTTAATTTGGATATGCATTTGCAATTTGAGGAAGTGTAAAATACAATATTGAGATATTGTAATGGAGTATATGATTTACATAGATTGGATATGGAGTAGATGTAATAAACAAACAATCTATTAACTCTTCTAAATAAAAATACAATAAAAAAAATTCACAACACTTGGCCTAAAATGCACCATTTAACATAAACTGGGTGTAACCTCTTATAATCAACGTGACAAAGTCGCCTGAACGCAAAGTCTTTTACTGAATTCTATAAATATTTTACTGAATTCTATAAATTTTCTACTTATAAACGCAAAACGTGTTCTTCTGATTTACATAACGTCAAAGTCTCTCACATGAAAGGGTTTCTGCAGTAATATGATAAAGTACGTCATTTTGCTGTATGTTTTGTGATAAAAATTTAAAAGAAATATCGATTTATGGCTCCCCAAGAAAGATTGTGGTAACAGAAGTGCCGTAATTATCGTTACGTTTGTTCAATTATTTAAAAAAATAAAGTATTAGTTTTGAAATATTTTAACTCTTTTAACGTTGTCTATATTTATAAGTTTATTAATATATTAAAATGGTTACGAAATATCATTAAAAAGTAGACCTATACCATTATATTGTAAGGCTAAAAAATTTAGTTTATCGTATTTTGAGCCGAGATTCGATAGTCCGTTGTTCTTGTGAATATACCGTTTTGGAGCAATCCCTTGAACAACTTTCTGAAGAGGTTTGTTATATGCAACGGGCCCCATGCACGACGGAACTTCAGTGGAATCGGGTCTCCAACCTGGAACCCTGCAGCCCCGAAGCCGAGACGTTACCACTAGATCAAGGGTTCCCGAACTTTTTTTCCTTCGCGTACCCCTTAATTAGTCCTTTTATTTTCGCGTACCCCATAATTAGTTCTTTTATTTTCGCGTACCCTTAAGTCCGTTTATTTTCAGGTACCTCCTACGCTGACATACCCCCCCCCAACCATTAATCTACACAAGTTTTTATAAATATTAGAGGCTTAATTAAAGTTGAAAGAGTCAAACGACTCAGATTAATAAAGCAATAACTAAACTAGAAGGGAAAAAATAGAAAAAAAGCATACAAGCAAGTGGCGCTTAGTGACGATCCACAGCTTTTGCAAGCGTTGATGACTCATGCATAATGAGGGGCTGGTGAAGACAGTATATCCATTTACCAGGTTTCCTTTATTTTTCTTTTTTCTTATTTTTGGTATAGACTTTTTACGACTAGCTTCTTTCACTTTACTTTTCACAGATTAGGAACAAGATTCTGTAACATTTTTTAATCCCTTTTTTGGTTTTTACTTGCGTCATTCTGAGGAAGAAGTATTGTAATCGTCAAAAATTCAGAACTCGAGAATTTTGACCGGATCTCATTTTAGACCTCCCTGGTTCGAACATTAAACACATTTTGGAATTATGTTTGTGTGTCTGTTATTTGATAACTCGAAACTAACGAAACTATTAGGCGCAGGATGAAATCTGTTATGGTCTTTAAACATAATTTGTGCAGGTTTCTATCAAATTTGGACAAATCCGTCAACTGGGAAATCTGTCTGTCTGTAAGATGTCGATATCTTCTTTTACTATATCAAAAGTTGAAAAGCTAGATAGATAAAATTTGAGTAATTTTATCGTCAAAGTTGCCGATCCGTCGAAAGGTTGATTGTCTGTCGGTCTGTATAATCCATCAGAATCCGTATCTACGCGCATGCAGTACTAACTGCTAATCTTCTGTGCGATATTTATTGTCACTGTGGCGCTTTTGTTTCATCCGATTCTCATGCGCATTATCGCGGCAGCAATCTGTACTTGGAAGAAATGTCCTTGACAGAAAAGAGTAGATCGCCTTACGCCTTAGTCATGGTTTGCATCTCTTTAAATTTATTATTTTACCTAATGTTTCAGATAGTCATGCTGGATCTAGCTGGTTACAATAGGTTCGAATTTTTTTTTATCTGCGCGGGGAGAAACAGCACCTTTTTCGAGAGTATACGAAAAGTTTGAGACCACTCTCGCTGGTTTGTGTATTCTGCCATTGCTGACTTTGATTTTGCTACCGCCAATCGGTCAGTCGCGTACCCCGAGTACGCTACTCTAGACAGGTTGAACCTGCAGTTACCGCTGCCCTGAAACACTATCATCCTTCTTTGAATGATTGCTTGGAGACAGGACTTAATTATTAGACCGTCCTTGGCGAGATTTCGTTTAATATTGGAGTAATTTCTATCATAAGAGGTTGGCCTGCAAATATCTTGAACAAAAGAGACAGAGATTTCTTCTTATTTATCTGGTGCAACGACAAAGGTACTTCAAAGATGCATTTGACACACTCAGTGCGTATTTGAAGTTACCAGTGCCTTTTATCTTTCTCTCTATGCAGTAGACAAGAAATATTGTAATCAAGTAAAATTCGAACTCAGTTTTGACGAATCTCACTTACTTAGACCTCCTGATTCCGAAAACACAATTTTGGGACGTATTGTCTGTCTGTCATGTCTGTAGACACGATAGACTCAAAAGCTATTAGAGCTACCGGGGATAATTTGATAATTTGAGTCTAAAAGACATAATTTGTAGGTTTCTATCAATTTGGACAAAATCAAATCAGCAAGGAAATTTCTGTCTCTCTTCCAGAAGTCATGTCCGAACACTATAACTCAAAACTTGAATAGCTAGATGGATAGAAATTTGATACTGTTTTGTGTCGATGAATTGAGTCCGAATATAAATTTTGCGTTACGTCAACTTGAGCCGATTCATGCATCGGTCTGCTAACTAATCCACCTCTTGTTTAACTCCATGCGCATGCGTAGTGGTAGTTGCATACCTTTGCAAGAAAGGACTCCGAAAACTTGGCAGTTTACAAAGAACAATATCTGTCGGCAGTTTACTAAGAGGTAACGATATTTAGGGCGTCTCATTTTGCTGCGTACTGGGAACATCTGCCATGCGCAAGCTATTCTCCTGTTTTCTTCTCCGCACAGCGGAACGCGCATTGCTAGAAGTGTTTAAAGATATTAAAACATATTACGCGAAATTTAAATATATACACTATCTTTCTGAATATGATTATACCTCAATACTTTACTATCACTATAATCTGCAATGTAAAACACTTGTTGATAGTCATTGCATTTCTGGATTACAATTGGTTCGAACTTTTTTTATCAACGCAGGGGAAGGGAAATGACAAATGTTTGAAAAAGTATACGAGAAGAAGTAGGGAGGCCTCCGCTGATTTATTACGCGAGTCATTAATCATCATGTTGTCAAAAAATTTCATTGATATGAGCCAATACTCGAAAAAATTAACAGAACGCACATATGGATTTTTTATGCAGACAGATGTGTAACCAGTGTCCGAGATGCTTCATTAAAGCGGCTACAGATTAAATATGAAGAAATTTTACCTTAGGGATCAGACAAAGCTGAACGCCTTGCTTGTCCCTCTTCAATTCGATGTCAAAGTATCAGGATTAATGGGGAACAAAAAGGTTGATTACTGGAAGATTGATTTTGAAGCTGTAAAATTTGATAAACATGAAAAGATAGACTAAAGAAAAATGTACTTTCTATTGACTTAGCAGCGTGTTTGATCCAATAAACGCCACTGTCTCTATGATCCATCCTAAAGATTTTTGCTTCAAGCATGGGCTGGAAGACAAAAGAGCCTTGGGATGACCGGGTGACGTGATAAAAAGGGAAAAAAATAACAGAAATTAGAAATGGGTGGTCCCCACTCATTCTACAGGAAGGGCGAAATGAGTGCTAGTTCCCTTCGTCTACTACGAGACCAAAAACGCAACAAAACATGCGCTAGAGTATACCAGAAAAAGCATGCGTAAGTATACCAGAAAGAGGAGAGAACTCCCCGCTGAGTCAAATATATTAAGTAGAGATCTAACTTTACCTTTGACCACGCCTGCTCAGAGATCAATACTACTCTGGTTGCGGTTGGATGAGTGTTAAGCGAGAATCGTTATTGATTCCACAAAAAAAAATAATAGATTAATTAGCCACATACCTTATTTATTTAAAACACTGCTTTTGATGCATTTTTTTACTTAGATTTATATATATATATATATATATATATATATACAAGTGTTTCAAAAATATCTTGTAAAATTTAAAGGCTTGCTTAGGTATGCAGAAACAAGTCATTTTAGCACTAGAGCATGAGTCAGAGCATGCAAAGGGATTCGCTACAGGGACTCTTTGTCTGTGAAAAAAAGGATGCACCAGATAAATGCACAACCAGATTAAATGGAATATCTAAATTTACTGCAACAACCCAGTTTTATGAATAATAACATTACAAGTCATTATGCAGCATGCGTATGCGATAATGACAAGCAGGAGCGCAGTATCAAAACAAATCTGTGGAATGCTTACGAAGTGTCGGAGGAGAAAGTAAGTGTTTAAAGGACTTGCCGTCTGCGACGACACACGCTTCGCATGTTATTCATGAAACTGGGTTGTTGTGGTATTGTAAATTTGTATTTCATCCATCTGTGTTATTGCATTTCATCTGTGTATCCTTCTCACTTTCACTCAAACAATAGCCTTCCTGTAGCGAATCCTCTTTGCATTTCCGACTCTATGTTCTAATGACTAAAATGCTGTCAAGTATGATGACCTAGCCTTTCATTTCACCAGATATTTTTGAAACATCTGTATATGGCTTGAATTCTAAACTGGTACTTCAATGGAAAATATGCTATGTCTTAAATGAAAAATAATTATATGAACAAATATATATATAAACATCACGTCAAATCTCATTAAGCTAAACTAGAAAGAACTAGGAGTTTTAAAAGACATTTAAGAATATTCATTCAAATAACTCAACATTGATGCCTTTCGACTATAAAAGATTTCATGTGAACCAAATTGTCGGAATGAATTATTCTATTATTTGGACATTGCTGATATGTAGTAAATATGCATTGAATAGGGATATAATTTCCTAACCGTTAGAATGGACTGTCTCTCTCAGCAGTTCCAAAAATTAAATTAAGAATTTTAGCGTAATGCACTGTTGGTTCTGCAGGAGCCCTATATGAAAAAATATGCATTTATTTTTGCCTACTAATAATGCCAAAGTTCCTCGACCCAATCACACTGTCAGCATTCCAGATTCCACAAACCTCCCCCCATCCAGCTCAGAAAGGAGCCTGATACTAATGATTTGCAGCTCTACTGTGACATATCTATTAGCCAGAGAACGACAACTTTTTCTTCTCTTTTCTCCCAGTTTAATATGCACAGAAATTTCTTTCGGAGAAAGCAAGAATACCTAATAACCACCGAAGAAAAACGAGAGAAAGACAGATAAGCTACCGAAACATTCATCGAGACCAGACAAATAGTTGGAGAGGTTCAAGTGGAAAATGTCATTTGTTTCATCTAGGCGAGGTTCGTCCGCTCGCTGTGTAAGAAATCTAGGGAGCGTGTCAATCCGATAATCCTTGTTTGCAAGTCTTAGACATCTGGGAAGGAGACGTGCAGAAAAGTCAGGGAGATTCCAGTGAGCTTTTCCGCAAAAGTGTGCACTAGCAGGCCTGATGGGAAAGATCCCAGATACGCGGAAGTAAGTTACAGCCAGTTCTTACGTCAATTTGGATTTGTTTGAAAGTGTGAGATTATCTCTTGATTAATTTTTATGAAAATTGTAGCGGTGTGTAGAATGGATTAGTAGAGTAGTATTCTTTGTATTCAAGGTTTTTGATGCATGATTCATTCTTCCGTTCATGAACACAGAGAGCTTTGGTAGACATGTCAATCTCTGTTGTTTTCTCACTGTTTCATCTTACATCAAATGAGTAGTTTTGCTCATTTGAAAGTGGTTTTGCTAGAGCGGCGACTGGGTGACAAGAGTGGATAAAAAATCTTATATAATTTTTTATCATCTTGTTGACATGGAGATGATCTACCCAGAGAATGGATAGTCATATCATGTAATGATACACTAATCTGTAACATTAGACAGCCATTAAACATTCATCTTACAAAAATGTGACTCTCTCTTCCAACATTCAGCAGAGCTCACTTGGTTTCCCTACTCTTATTTCACTATACGATTGTACCTATCTCAATGAGACCAGGTCACTTGAGACCTTTGCTTATGGCTCGGCTGTATATGTCTGAAGGATGAGCACCTTCGCTGGGCGTCTGGACAACTAGTGATGAGACTGACTTTCTCGTTAAAGCAAAGAAACAGAGAGAAGAAGGTTAAAGGGAAGGTCCCCACCCGAAGCCAAGTCAACAAACCAGAACCTTCCACCTTTCTGCTCTACTGGGGAATTCACAACATATATATTCACACTCTTAACTGGGTGTAGGTATTTTTGTAAAATAGCACCAATTATAAACATGTGTATCACAGTCCCGCATGTTCATCCCGGGATAACGTGAGTCATCTGCAGAAAGATCACTTCAGTCAGTAGATGAAGATCTAAAATGAAATAAAAATTAAATTTTTCCGCAAAGTGGCAAGACCCACAGGAGTCTCAGTTTGCTCAAATGTAAAACCGTTGAATAGGAATTAATATCAAGGGACTGAGGCTCCAGATACAAATGGTCAACTTCACCTGGTTTTTTTTAACAGTTGGCTGCTTGCACCAAATTTGGCGGAACGTCATTTTTTATAGCCTATATGTTGAGTTACTGTGAATTTTGGGGCAGTACACATTATTGCCTTCATGCATATAGAATAGAGCTTTAATTACTTTTGACTGACGTTATTTCACATTATTCAGTTACAATGAATGTTTATCCTAGATTTTGTAATTATAACCTTATTATGATATATTTTCAAAATTTGAATAGTAAATTTTTTTAAAATTATTTTAACGTACGCTATCTGTCCTGGCGTAAGATTATCCGTGCTACTTCAAGGTCCACGTTATCCATCGGGACCGATGTTCGTATTGAAAATTCATAACAAAGGTTTACTGAAGTAGTAGAAAACCATTGCTGCTGCTAAAAAAGAAATAAATGAATTCTTGAACTGCGATGGGTAGAATAGCGTGCAAGGTGTTATATTATAAATGTATTGCCCAAAATGCTTTCATTATAGTTTTTCCCGATATTTGTATAGTTGTGTTTCAACAACTATTTAGCTAGTTATGCATGTGTACAGTTTTTCAAGTTCAACTGTCAACATATAAGAACTTGACCTTAAGGAACAGCCGAGAATACGAAGACGACTAGTGTCACTACTTTAGAACAACCTCTTAGATTTCTTATTTTATGTCGGTACATTTTATATGAAATAACTAAAAAATATTGTGTTTGCAAGGTTTAGTTTTGATTAAGATTGCCGTTGATTCCAGATTTAAGAATATTTTTAAAGAAAATAATTTTCCTCACTTTTCCCAAGAATAATTTTGAGATGTCTCTAGGAATAGATTTTGGCCGCAGTGGCCTCAGGCAGTGTCTTACTTCTGGAGAGTCGTGGGTTTCGAGGCCCCGATTTCACGGAAGAATCGTCGTCCATCAATACCTGGTCTCCCAATCCGTCAAGTTAACTCTATGAGCCAGGGAGCTATGCGTCTGATCGACTGAGGACGGCGTGGGACGTTCAGGGAGGATTGGGAGGAATTTTAGAGATGAGAGTTCCAGGCCACCCGGGCAGATTATCTCAGCGGGTGGAGGGTCTTCTGATGATTGATATGCGGCTTTGTCAAAGTCATTCCATCAGGCGCAGCGAGAAAAGAAGGAAGAAAGGACAGTTATTTACTAGATCAAATTATATTTATCAAACCCAGAAAAATAGAGATTCAATATTTTTTTATACATTTTTTATTTAGCAGTCTCTATATAAGAGGTATTAGCTTGCTTTATGCAGAAGATAGTGGAAATGTTCATTTAGTAAAAAAAATTAGAAAATTACTTTTTTCACCCCTTTTAAATTATTTATTGAGCACTGATCAGATTCACACATTTTTCCAGACAGAAATCTTTCAGGTCAACCTTTTTCACAAACAAGCTTATTTACTTACTCATTTATTGTTTTTTGTTTTACTACAAGCAAGTTTTACCAGAAAATAATTTAGCTTCACAAATTGTCGATTATATTTTTCTCAGCTTTTTGATTATTTGTACATTTTATGGAAATGTGGTGACCAGTGAAATTACTGTTAAAATCAACAACTGAATAACATAATTAAAACTGCAAACAAGACTTCTAAATAAGATTTTTGAAATAAAGATAAATTCTGAGATATTTAAATTCAATTAAAAAGAAAACAACTATTATTTCAATGATTGTAAAATTAGAAACCGCTTGAATTCATCTGATTTTTAAAAAACTTTCCTGGAGTTGACTAGAGTTCTATTTTTTTATTTAGAAATATAATGAATTTAGTATAATAATTATGAAATTAATCAGAAGAGATTAAATGTAAAGCTTGCCAACTGATAGTGATATGCCATCAAGATATGCACAACAGACAGTTTTAGGTGGCCTACCACTTGAGGACGCAAGCATCCGATACCTACATCTAGCTAATGAATAGGCTTCTAATTAAATTAACGTTTAAAATTCAAAGAAGAGGAATTTAAGAATTAGATGAATTAGAGTAGGAGAGATAATTTAAGCAGGGGACAAGTTGCGTAAAGAAATTTTAGCAGTAAACACTGCGAAACGCTAGTGTAGTGTGGAATTTTGAAATATAAAGAATTATTTTCGCGTCCAGTCAATATTTTCATTAGGTTACAGTGCTGCAACTAGGAGGAGAATAGAAGGCAAACAAGATCTAAAAAGATGGAGAAAAACGAAATTTGGGAAAATGGCGATGGAATTAGGTTATGAGTTCAAATAAGCGCGGGTTTTACACAGCATGGCGCTTGAATGAGGCCCGAAACATAAAAAAGTTTTTGAGAAATTTTACGGTTCCAGATTTGCAACGACTGTGCTTACAGCCCGACGTCTTTTAATTATCAGGGGAATTTTCATATGTGTAGTCCAGTTTAATAAGGTCTCTTACGAGAACTCAGGAACAGATATGCACAAGAGTATTCTTAGTCTCAGTAAGTTCTTTCGCTCTATATGAATAAGATGATGAACATTTGACTACAAATTTTCTCACCAGGGGAATGCGTTTTTTTGTTTTTTTAATTGTGTTTTAACAGCAAAGAACAAGGAATATTTTTTTAAGACTCCATAATTCCACGGAAGTACTCTTAGTTTTATCTTTATTCATTTAACTTCTCAAGTTAAAATTCGCGGGGAAAGGGGAGAGAGGTTACGGTCTTTATTAACCTTTTATACTGTCCTTTTGGCATTTAAAATTAAGAGATTTATTTTAAATGATAAACTGTCTATTCGTTACAAAATAATAAATTTTAATAATGAAACTTTAAACCTTTCAACAGCAGTATTTATAGTTTTGCTAGCCACAAACGCCACATTTCTTTGTGCCTCACATATACACAAAAGTTAATTTGTCACAAAGTTAGTATAATACATGAAGCACCTCGTTCTAGAGACAAGTAAGAACCAAAACAATTCTTCTTTTTCTTCATATTTAAAATAAAGCTTGTAATTTATAGATATTATTTTTGAAAATATATTTTTTTTCTAATTAATCATCAGTTACTTGATTCTTTAATGTGCTCTAAAATTGCGTTTCTTTTCGTAGGTATTTGAAAAAATAAAATTAATTAATTTCAATAACAATACAATGTTAATTGTTAGGGAGCGTGCACACATTGCATACTTGAATATCATGAATAGCCTACCGATATTCGAAAAGAAGGGTTACGACTCTTTTTGTTTATAATTCATTCTTTTCTTTACTTTTCCAACTTATAAACACCGCATTTTCTCGCATTGATATCTATAAGAAAACTTGTCTTGAGGGTAATTCCTCTCATTTCTTGGTGAACACTCATTTAGAGTTGTGCAAAAAATAAGATGACGTATCTTTGAGATATTGATGATTAGCGATTTTTTTGCTGAAAAAGACTGACTGCCTGGATGATAAAAGAGGCTGTTTCAGAAGCTTGTGCTTGTGTGTTCACAATTCTCCTAGGAGCTCCCGAGATAAATGATTCCTTTTCTTGTAAAATGTCTGAAGTTAAAGAATTTTCAATTAAAAGCAACCACCTTTTCCCTGACGGATTTATTTGCTTTTCATAGTTTTATTTTATTTGTCCGCTCTATAAGTGTCTCTATGATGGATACTACTTGCCAGAATTATCTATCCAGTTGCATGAATAATAACTGGTCAAAGTTTGTATTTTCCTTTCTTTTTAAAATAAGACCAAATTTTACAGCACAGACCAAATTGCGAGAACCTGCAAATTTTAATGACTGTGTAAAAAAATAATTCTTTGAAAGTATTTAGGTAAACTAATCAGATTCCTCTAAACTAATAGAGTAGAATTCTTATCAGTGGCCAAAACATTCCTCACAAGACTTTGTCATCCAGTACCGATAGCTCCTAACCGCAAATGATAAATGTCCCCTTTCATTTTGACAAATGACCGCGCAATATAACGTCCCCCAACTCACAGCAGCATTGTGGTGAAGGGAAGGACGATTCCATTCTGTTTTCTGTGGTGAAAAAATTACCCCGGGGTTTGAGCAGTAAATTCTCTGGGTGGGCTGCGTAAGCAAACCTTTACTTCAATTCAGGACAGGAAAATAACCGAGCTCGCTGATTATTAGCTTCCTTAGTGTCTTCATGACGTCATGTTTTATTTCGCCGAACTCCAGAAGCCTTGTAGGGAAATAAAGCAATGCGTGAGCTTATAAATTTTAATTACTTTTTCTTTAGTTTGCGTTAAGAGACGGTAATTTTTTAGTCTCAAAAGCACTTTTTTTATATTCATTATGTTGTACCCTTTTTAAATACTTGACATAAAACATAACAATAGTAATTTCCTGCAGGATTTACATAATTTTGGTGTATAAAAAATTCTATAGAAGCAAAAAAAAAAGGCCGTATATTTCTAAAACATTTTCGAAGAATAAATCAAACTCTGGAATTATTAGGAAATAAATGTTGCTGCTTTATGATTTTCCTTCTTTCTTAATTATACATTTTAATTCGCAGTATTTTGCCTTCACAAGTGCGCGTATGACTTATGGTTGAATTAGGTGGGAAGGCGTGAGCGTCGAATAAAGGCTAACCAATCAGCGAGATCAATTATTTTTCTCTGGTCCAGATTGAAGTAAAAGTTATATGCAGCCGGGCTCAGAGAGTTAAATATCCTGCAGTTGGTGTGTTGTTGTGTTTGAAGAGGGGTGATGATTGTCTTCCTATCTTCTGGCCACGATTCAAAATGTGGATATCCGCTCCGGTGGCAATTGCGGGGAGGAATGAGGTATAAAAACTTTCTATCATCATAGGCGAATATCAAACCTCATGGCTTATAAACCAAAACCACTTTAAGGCACAGACTTTACTCGCTTGTAACAATACAAAATTACAAAGAACACTACAATACTTTCGATAATTTAATAAAAATCCACAATGAAATAACTAGCAAAACCATGTTTTTGACCGCGTCAACTCTACAAATGCAACGGAATGAAGGCTGCAAGTGGGAAAATTTTCTGGCCTGTCAAGAAGCCAGGAAGAAATGTTATCCACTTCTTTTAAAGGAGATTAAGAAAAACAGATGTAGTGATTTTAAAATAAAATAAAATTTTAGTCCTGACTCTTTGGGGGCTGCATCACATAGCCCCCCCTCCCTGGATTCACTGGTCCACCCCATACTAACCTTGTCTAACTTCAAAGTAGAATCAAAGAATACATTTCTTTTGAAATGTAATCGATGACAAGTAGTGAGAGCCTTGACTTCAAGAGATCGAATAGTTATGGTTTCCAGAATTGCTTATCCATAAAAGATTTCAGGGACGTATTACGCATTAAATCCATCAAGTCAAGAGTCATCCTGTGTTGGCAATTTTAGACATCGCCATTTCTTATTGGTGATTTATTGTCAAACAACATAAAATTTTAGACATCGCCATTTCCTAATTTACATTTATTGGCTGAAACAACATAAATTTTAGACATCGCCATTTCTTGACAGTACATTTTTATTGATTCAAACAACACTCCGGTGGTATCGCCATTTCCTAGTACATTTTATTGACACAAACAACATAAATTTTAGACCTCATACATTTCTTAGCGGTACATTTATTGACTCAAACAACATAAAAAATATAATTTTTTACTTCATTATAGCATTTTTCAAATTGATAATAAGATATGCCTATCTCTATGCAGTTTTCAAATTAACTGCTGGGCCACGATTAAAGTGGACGCCTAAGAAGACCCGGCCTTTAATTGATTAGACAAATTGCTCAAATAGGGGCCCCACTTGCAACAAAAGATACACTCAAATTATTCGATTAAAATCTAGTATGTTTGGTTTTAGAACGCCCATTCTCAAAATTTTTTACATTTTAAAATTCTTTTACAAACCAATGTTATCTAATTTTTCTTGGGGCCAGCTGAGCTTTTAAAGTCGAAAACTTTGAAATCTCTTTTCTAGGTTTCTAGATTGTTTTCATTGAACAAATACGTCCATGCTTTGTGTTCCTCGGTTGCAAACAGATAAATAGCTTTATAGGGCTCTTAATTCCCTCGAGAACTTAATTGATGATCTATTATGCGCCAATCATGAAAAAAAAAATGTAGAAAATTAACTCATTTCAGATTTTTTTTTAAAATTTAAGTTTAAGTGATTATTAAGTATTACTTTCCATCACTTATTAAAATTTTAACAATAAATATGATTTTATTTATTAATTTCACATTGTTTAATTATTTATTATAGCAACCATTTATTAAACTTAATCAGAGTTATCAAAATGTTTCCATTTGGGCCCCGTATCTGATGAGCCAGCCCTGTGAACATCCTGTTTGTGACAGTGTTTATGATTCGAAGCATTGTCGACTGCTCCTCACCCAGTGGCTGCTCCGTGAGGCTCAGAAACAGGGAGGGCTGCTGCTGTTTTTTTCAAAAGATACATTTTAAAGCTACTTTATCTCTAAATTAGGAAGATTTTTTCAATTCAAATCAAATGTAAAATTTCCTGCTTGCGACAAAATAAATAGCCAGTATGTGAAGCATTTCTATTAGTTTTACTAACAAAATTAAAGTGAACGTTGATGCGACAGTTCCTCTGACGAAATAATAATAATAATAATCAGACTCCATATACGGCTACCCTCCTTAGCAGTTCACTAGATAACACTCATAGTGAATATCGCTAATATATACAGAAGAATTTATTTTTATTCAACATAATTAAACACATTTTTTCTGAAATATACAAAGATTTAGAAAGTTTTAGAACAGTATTATTTCAGCAGATTTGTCGTCGCAAGCACAGACCGATGTGAAATCAAAACCAATAGTGATTCAGCTTGTGTGAGTGAGGGAAAAAGAAAAATATATTAAAGGAGCTTTCTTCTGTTCAGTTGAAACTGGCTACAATAGCTGCTGTGGAAAAAAAACTTTCAATCCATGACCCTTCAGCCCTTTTTGTCCATGTCTTGTGACATCAATTTTGGAAAATGCAAACAATGTGCATTTAAAGGCGTTACTAGCAGTATTATTTATTGCTGTTCTCATTTGTACTAAATCGATAAGCGCTATATACTTGTGATTGACATTTCTCCGTTATTTTGTACCATTTTCAATCAAGACATATCTCAGTTTGTTACAGATGGCGTTGAAAATTTGTCTCATCGCATAAGCTATAAGTAGACGTTTTACTACACCTAGACCCCGCATACTTTCATGACTAAAGTATGTTCATTCTAAGAAGGGGATGCCTTGTTAAGTTGGCATCCTGTATAATTCTTCATTTGTGTGGTGTGTACATTTGTAGTTAGGGCAGACGACGAGGGCAAAAAAATTAATGTGTTCCTCAGGCGCCACTTATCCTCTGTACAGATTCAGCTGTGTATATAAGTTACAAAAAATTGCCTCAAAACTCTCCATTAGCTGAGAAGCTTGCAGAAGTGACAAACAATTTGTTTTTCTCTCCATGCGGAATTCTCACGAGTTTTTGCACCAGCCAGGCGATCTTATTTATGATGGGGAGATAAGGATTATAGTTTTTGAGCATCCGATTAATTTTTCTCACAGCCTCTGGGTCATTTAGTGAGTGAAAATACGGCTGGTTAATTGTTCCATCCGTCCGCACGCAAATGCACGACTTATCTCTCATTAGCAGGGAAAGTGCTTATTAACTAGGCCACAATCCGACTTTACATGCGTTTCAGACGATAGCAAAACTAGTTTCGAATGGAATATATCTTTTCATTTCATGACCTGAGTTCAGATGGAAGACAGTACTGAGCAGCTTGCGCAGCGTTCAACACAAGAATGGCTTTATTAGGATAATGTTTGCAATTTACAAGATTACACAGTAAGCACCGTTGTACCCGTCTGAAGGATGACTTAAAACGACGTATAAATGAAAAGACTTATAATCAATTTTACTAACCTTTGATTATTACAAATTTAATTATACTCATACAAAATTCATTTTAAAGTGTTAATTTTCTTTTTTTAGATAAGTGTAAAAACTATACAGTATGGAAATCGATAATTAAATTTTAAGCAAACATTGACATTATGAGCGGAAAATCTTACCTTTGTTGCATATCTTGAAGAATTATATACATATCTTATACGATTTATGTGCATGCAGGTAGGCGTTTAATTAAGAAAATCTTCAACTGCGTCTCGTCTGACGTTCTGGTTATCCGTGAGTATTAAGTGCATCATCATGAATCGAATTAAGTTCATTTTATTGTTTTCGACAAAGTTCGACATTTTCAATCATTTCGTCTTTAAAGAAGGTGGCATACTTCTTCATCATTTGCATTGATTAAATTAGCGCAGACGATTTGTTTTTTCTATTAATTCATAGAGGTGTAATTTCGAAGTCATGAAATCTTTATCACAGATCACATACAGATAGGAGAAATTTTCGCATTTGAGAACGGAGAAAACGTGACGTAAACCGAAACACTGCGACGTATAAACCGAAGCACTTTATCATTACAATGAATACAGTAGATCAGGACTATTTATGAAACGACGTATAAATAAGAAACGTGTAAACGTACTTTGCTATATTTAAAAAAATTGCATGATGCGATATGCATGATATAAAATCATTCAAGGCCTTTACAGGACAAACTGTGCGGGGCCTACATTCGTTGCATTTGGGTAGCAAACTCACTAAGAGAAATGTTTTCTAAATTTTAATTAGTTTTTTAATTAAAATTAATAAAAAAATCAGTTTGCCTTAATAACTTGGAGCATATCATCGCAAAACATTTTTTACACCACTTTAAAATTCAAATAAGTAAAATAAATAAATTACGTTCATACCAATTTTATGTCCCTTTTAACTGCAAATAGTCCTACCACTCAAACCCCCATAATAAATCTATTTCCACAAAAAGTCATACGAACTCCCCAGCAATACGCTT